>JARVJN010000834.1:22998519-23013219 GCA_031763805.1 Argolebias nigripinnis | reverse complement strand
GTGTTCTGTGCTTATTTGTTGTTAAAAGTAAAAAAAAAATAAGGGGAGGGGGGGGTGCACTGGCTCTGCAGCCCACACATCAAACCAGCCCACTAGGAAATCTCTAGACCCTCCCGCAGCCACATTGGACATGATTTTAATTTGCTCGTGACAAATTCCTTCATTTCTCACCATTTCAGTCATGGCGTCAACGGACGAGGAGGAAGAGATCGCTTGCCTTTTTGGCAAAAAAATAAAATAAAAGTCGATTAAACCAGATCGGGGGGTGGGGGGGGGGGTTAATACATTGGTGTTGCATACAAACAGTCTGTCGCCCTGCAGTTTATTGTGCGACACTGAGTTTGTGTACGCGGTTGTAAAAAATTGAGCTTTGCACCGACATGCCCTGCGGGCGTCCGCTTCGACTAATCCGGTATGCGCTCATCCGGTACGCGCGGACCTCCACGGACTGATGTACGCCCAAGTATACTGGAGACTTAACCTTCTAGTTTTCTGGTGGTTCTATGAGACAATATTAGAACTAGGTCTCAGTAACCCACATCACTGGCATCCAAACAACTATCAGCCAGACAGTAGAACTTTAAACTTAACAAAAATCCATATTTAGAATATAATGTTGGAGGACCTTGCAAGCAGAAAAAGCCCAGAGCAAAAGCAAGATTAAATGTTTTTAGCTCTCTGTTTTCTAATCAGTGCTTACATTAGTCATGGTACTGCTTAATGATCAGCTCATGAGTTGCTCGCCACAGCTCACAAAAGAAACATTGGATGAACTTGACCACACCCTAATGTGAAGCTGGCTTTTTGTAAGCACTGTTTCTGATTAACCAGACCTGTTTATTCATCTTCACTGGTTCCTGCACCATCACCAGAATTACTATTCAAGCCGACATGTGACAGAATCACTTGAATTAGGATTTGTAAATAGTTAAACTAGACAGGAAACAGTGTTAGTGTACACGGTGGGATGTAAAGTGAACTAGCTGGGTGGTAGGATGGTTTATTTGGGGGAGTGAGTGGTTTTATGTGAGAGTGAGTGACTGATTCCCAGACAACAGAGCATGGTGCACCCTGAATGGTTAAATGGCATTTTATTCAGCCGGTTAGTCTGGGAAAACATATGGTGCCATTTGGAGGCCCAGACTGGTGCACGCTGTTCTCCTGTAATTAGACTGGCCCAGCAGAGCAGCTACATAACTGCTTCATGATAACCACCTTGCTGTAGCCTTCAGTACTGCTGCTGCCACCCAGCCCTGGCTGCAGCACAGGACCAGCACACAGCATTACACATCCTGTTAACACACTGTTCAACACCAATGAACACCAGTGACACCACAGCTTTGGCAGCTGCGCCTTTGTGCTGATGGCCAGATTTACAGTACATATGTGATGACACAAACCAAAACGGGCAAGAGTAATTTATTTCTGTTTGTAACAGCAGGAAAAGTGATTATAGATATCAAAACACCAACTGTATTTCTGTTAGTGACTGAAGCTGCACGTATAAAATCTTTTGAAATAAAAAAAAAGATTAAAAAAAACTATATACTACAACACAGAAGTCTAGCAGAACACAGTGAGCATCTAACAAAAACCTCCTGCCTGTTTTAATATTTATGTTTTTCAAGCATTGTTTTCAGGTATTCTTTGTTATATATAGTTTTTTTTTCTAACTGGATACAGTTTTTTATAGAGCTCTACATCTTAAGGAACATTCAAACATGTTTATATTCTGTTTGTTTTAGATTTATGTTCCCATCTTATACTTATACTTCAATGGTTTTGTAGTTGTCCGTTTTTTTAACCAAGCTCCCTGTTAACATGTGTGTTTAATTAGATATACAATTAGTTATATGTACAATTACACCTTTTATATTTTATGTACTTATCACCATTTCATCCTTTCAAGTAATCCAGTTTTATTAGGATATTGAGAATCATATACACACAGATTTGTCTGTTTTATACCTGCTTTGTGCAGCACACCTGATCAGAAGATGCCACTTCATTGTCTTTGCTCTTCTCTTTTGTTAATCTCTCCACCTTCTACCCACCACCATGAGTGGAGCAGATTGCAGGTTGAAGGCGTAGGCTGTGTTGGCAAAGCCACTGGGGCGTCAGCTGGGCTGTTGTCCCATCAGGAGTGTTGGTAGTGGTGGGAGGGGTGGACAGGTTGGCAGCCCGGCGGGAAGGCCCTGTTAAAGATACACTTCTGGGACTCAGACTGAGCCAATGCCTTGCTCAAACTAAGCACATGTGCACACTCATCAGCACATACACAAACACACACTGAAGGTGCATTGGTAAAGAATAAGAGTGGGGGTGTCCAAATGTAGAATGAAGATGTTTCTTCTCTCATTTATAAAATCTGACACAAGCAGTCTGCCCACTTCTACTCTCTCATCAGCATCCCTTCTCTGAAATCACATATTCACACACACACACATGCACACTGTGAGACATATTTAAGCTGTAGTTCTGCTAATGACCAGTTCATGCTGGCTTAGAAAATATGTCTTTGTTTGTGTGACTATGGATCCAGCTTACTCTGTTTTGATCAGATTTTTTACCTTTTTCCCCCTTAATTTATTGCAACACTAAAGCCACAGCTAAAAGAGCCCCCTACCACCATACCCCATTAAGAAAACTTTACAGCTTCATCAATACTTATGCTGCATTTTGTATGTAAACATATGTGTGTTTTTAACATAACTTTGGTATTAGAAGACAATAAGAGCACAGCAAGCACAGACACATTTATGTACTCCATCAAGAACTGCTATAACTTGTGCACCTAACACCACTTCAACACACATTTGCAATTACATACTGTACTACATACTGTCTGTGGCCAGAAGGGACTGTCTGGATGCTGTGCTATACTCTTGTTGTCTGTTTAGTAAGTACAACACGGAAGAGCACAGCCTATTTGCATATACCATCATGTTTATTTCAGTAGCGTTTAAGACACACATCACCGACAGTGAATTATGCATGGGACTGGAACCACGGAGATGCTTGTTCAGTGCTCTTGTGAGGGGAAATTTAACTGTTTTTTCTTCTGCTTATGACACTCAAGGCCCAGGGCCCCTTAAAAGTACACAAAGCAGGCAGTCTGTAAATGGACTGGTGGTGTACACTGTATTCCCCTTTTACAAAGCAGAAAGAGCATGAGGAAAGGCATCTGACAGGTTCTGACGGCTAGGTAATAGGATTCCAACCTCTCCAAAGAGACCAACCGAGGTGTTGTTGTAGTATCCTTGTAGACCCCTCTGTCTCGTTCTATGTGGATGTGCGCATGTGTTTGCTAAATGTGATGCTGTGGCAGAGATGAGTGACTGAATAATTCAAAACTGGCATGTCTCACAAAATGATGCAAACCCGTGCACGGATTGTCAGTGGGAGGAATAGAATGTTGCAGTAAACACGGCCTAAAAGGGTCTTATACATTATAGAGAAGCTTTTTGAAACTGTTTTCGCATATGCAAATTGAACACACACAGCTGAAAAGGGCTTAATACGAATCGTTCCCATACACTGCAAATCCAAATGAGGCAAACAACTGTGTATGTTTATACTGTGCATGTGACTACTAAAAGAGGATGGAAAGTGTTGGTCCAAGCACACAAAGAATAAATTATTGACACAGTTCTGCTAAAATCAGTGTTTATTTACCGATAGTTCCAGCTGTGGTATTGCCTGCACACCACTGCCGTGCTATCATAAGTCATTTCCTGGACTGAGAAAATGGACTGCAGGGAATGAGCATCATTAGATATGTCATTTAAGACACCTGTGCTGTCCCACTGCTCTATATTTATCCTCTTGCAAGTCTGTAACAGGCCCTCAGGTCAACACTTTGGGTCCCTACCTGTCATCTTAGCAGTGGACCAGACATGTGGCGGATAGAAGCAATAAAACGCCACCTGCTTGTCACCCTGCCCTCTTCTCCACTCTCTTCTCCTCACAGCTCGTTTTTACTCCTTCTCTTTTTGCATCACCTTGCCACTCAATGCATTTGTGACTATTTGGGTTTGTTTAAAGATAAAGGTGGTAATATTTCTGTTAAAGCCACCTTGTTAAGCTTGGCTATTTACAGTTTGTTTTAGCCACCATTTTAGTGGTAACAGAAGATAAGTTGTGACTGTAATAAACAATTGGCATAAACAGCTCTGCAGCTCAGCCTTCAATGGCCTTAGGGGCTTGTAAGAGATTTATAACACATTTATTACCCCTATTAATAGCCTGGGAGCATTGAGTCATAAAATAAGCTATTACTAATTAAATTTCCTGACTTATATTGAATGTATGTTATCTTTATGTCTTGGTTATTTTGCTAACTTGATTGATTTTCATACCTTTGGAAAGCTTTCCTTAATGCATTGTGACATCAAAGGGAACTACAGTACATTCAACATGTGGCTCAATTATATTTCCACTTAGTATTCTGGTTCTAGTCAGAGAAGGGAATCCATTACTTTTTTACCCAAAAGCACACTTCCACTCCAAACAGACGGAAAGGCCTGCATGGGGAATAGAGACATTTGATGTTGAATCTCCCCTTATTTACAGTAGGATGCCTGAATAAACGTGTTCAGAAGCTGGAAAGTGCATTATGACCCATAACCCCAAGGTATTTGAAATGGAACAGCAGGACTTACTTTGAAAAAGAATAGGAGATGTGCTCTGGGCTCACTGTTTATACCTTGATGTTATTTGGACTGAAATAAAAGGCCTGTTTATCTGTTCTTTCCATTTTGTGGTTTAAAATTGCAGGGTTTAGGGAAGAGGGCTGCTATTCGGATGTGCTGCTCTGCTGGCGATAATTTGAAAAAGTGTATCACCATTGTAGTTTTACTAAGTAAATCTAAAAAATTATGAAGGAACAACATTGTATATGTTCTCAGTGTTGGTTGGTGGCTATTTACTTGTGATTTTTGTCATCACTTTTTAAAATTCACATCAAAAGTGTCACTCCAGTCCATCTTACCATATCTTTACTTTTGAACAACGCTAATTTTCTTTGACATAAATGCTTTTTGTGTTGCAGTTTTCCAATATGGTGTACAAATTCTGGAGACTGGGTAGTTATTTTTTATTTCAGTGTTTCTTTCTCGAAATACCTATTTCAACTTTTCCTCAACATTTTCTATTTGTTTCCTGGAAAAGAAGCAAAGTATCAATCTTTAATGTTTTGGAAAAAAAACCCTGATGAGTGCTATTTGCCCAGACCTCCAGCTCTACAGAAATTGTAGAGCTGACGTGGGGAGAAAAACACAAAATTGCAGAGTAAATCAATACTAGACCAGTAATGTTGGGAATCTCTTTTCAAAGGGCAGTCTTAAATTTGTTCGCCTTCTGTTTTTGATCTCTTACTGTACCCATTCTGTTCCAGACACAGTTGTTATCATAGTTGCTCTTGTTTGTATGTTATTTTAGCCTTTTTCCCAAGTAGCTATTTTGCAATTTGAACAAAAATACAATTGAAGGTCCATCTGTTCCCAATAGTCTTAATGTCCGACAGATGGGGTTGGCTATGGAAGCTATACCAGAATCCTGGCAGGTCAGAGGCTTTGGTAATGAACATGCTAAATATGTGTCCAGACTGATTTCATCATAACAAGGTCTTCATGGGCTAAAATATTAAAACATGCTTTTATGTTGGACTGTTGTACTTATTTCTTGTCTGAAAATAGGGCTTATGTTTATAGATTTTTGCCCAAGAGATATATATTTTGAGACTTCCACAGTTATGATTTCCAATGTTCAAAAAAATGTCTAAACATTGAGATAAAATGATTTGATGTTCCACTGTGACTATATATTTTGATGCTACAGACAGATAAAGGTTTAACATCAGTAATATACAACAGAATAGTTTTTGGACAGAACATTCCTTTAAACATTGATCTCCCCCCACCCACCCCCTTTAATTTTCATGTGTTTTGTTTTTCGACGACTCAGACTACGGTGAAGGCATGTGTCATCAGCATGAGAGGCCCCAGTTCTAATTGAGCCCCTAACCGCTAAAGCTGACAGTGCTGCTCAGTACTTTGTGGAACATGCAATCCTGATTCTGGTTGAGCTTCACTGGGCCACAACGCTTTACAGAGACCACTGCAACTTTTGAGGAGTCATGGGATTTGTCACATGCCTTCACTTTCGAACTCTTCACATTATATTTAAAACCACTGGTCTTATGCTAGTCCAATTATAAATGTCAAAGGAAATCGTGCTTAACACATCACATATTGTGCTTGTGCATTGCATATGTGTGTAAATAGCTTTGCCACAATCATTTATGCTGCTACAGAATATGATCTTTTATTTCTGTCTTGGGTTATTTTTGTGTTGCAACAATGGATCTGTGGTCCTATAATTTATGTCACTAAAGTAATAGACAATCCCTGCTAACTCTTGTTTGATTGTCTTAAAGTTAGTGGTAACATATACTTTTATACAGTAGTAGGTCTGTAAATGACAGCTGGTTGTTGATTGTCTTAAAGTCAGTGGTAACATGTACTTTTATACAGTAGTACTGTCTGTAAATGACAGCTGGTTGTTGACAGTCTTAAAGTCAGTGGTAACAAATACTTTTATACAGTAGTACTGTCTGTAAATTACAGCTGGTTGTTGATTGCCTTAAAGTTAGTGGTAACATATACTTTTTTACAGTAGTATGGTCTGTAAATGACAGCTGGTAGTTGATTGTCTTAAAGTCAGTGGTAACAAATACGTTTATACAGTACCGTAGTACTGTCTGTAAATGACAGCTGGTTGTTGATTGCCTTAAAGTTAGTGGTAACATATACTTTTATACAGTAATACTGTCTGTAAATGACAGCTGGATGTTGATTGTCTTAAAGTCAGTGGTAACATATACTTTTATGCAGTAGTAGTACTGTCTGTAAATGACAGCTGGTTGTTGATTGTCTTAAAGTTAGTGGTAACATATAATTTTATACAGTAGTACTGTCTGTAAATGACAGCTGGTTGTAAGATTAGGTTTTCAAGGTTTGAAAGATTATGAATTTGACTGATGGTTAGCCTGATGTCTAAAACACGAGTACTTTCTATCATCTATTGCCTCACAAGCACACATGTACAAACATTTCTAACAAAGTTCTCTTACCTCGAGACAAGCCCACAAGCTTTGACCAGAACACTTTTAGTAAAGGAAAATTGAGCTGCTTTGAACTTTTGTGTTTTTGATAACTACTTGGTATGCTTCCTGGAGGATAACCTGTGAGTTTTGCTTCCCAAGCCTTAATCCCTTTGATTAAGTGCCAGGGCAAGATAGCTTACCGCTCAATAGGCCCCTCACCTTCATAATATCCTGACTGTCCTGAGCTTGAAAGCACCGGTGCTCCAACTCTCACTATGTGAATCTTTATCCTTTCTTAGTCCAACTGTTCCTCTGTTGATAGCTGCTATCAAGTTTGAGCCAATAAACTTCCTCCTGTACTTTTTATCCTGTCTCTTGTCCTGTTTTAGGTCAAGACGCCCTCTGTTCTTTTGCTCTGTTTATGCATTATGATTCATAACAGCAAGGTTGTATGTGATACAGGACTGCACCCCCTTCTCTTCTCCCTCTTACATCCCTTAATGATGACTGTAGCTGACAGCATAGCCACAGCCAGCTACTGTACACAGTGTTCCTGTTCCTGTTCATATAGTAGATACAGAGTGATACCTGGTTCTTAGTTCAGTGCTGTAAGATGCAGTGCAACAGGCTTTAAAAGCTCATACAAATAACAATGCAGGACTTGTTTTACTCTGAAAATGCAAACTGCCCAACATCATCATTAGAAATAGTAGGATATGAGAGCCATTGATTATTAAAGAGCTGTTAAACTTAGCAGTATGTCATAAAAAATGACTGCATATTATGCTGAGTACTTTACTGTATTGTTCAAATGTGCAGAAATTGACTATTTTAATTAAAATAAAAAATAAGTAAGTCTATTATTAAGGATCTGTTCAATCAAACACAAATATTGTATGCCAATAGAATGATTTACCACATTCATAATCCCATTATATTATGTAAATTCTAAAATTTTCTCCAAAATCCTTTTTATTATGTTTTTATTAAAAAATCATTGCATGTAAAAAGGAAATGGATGGTAGGAGAAAACCTGAACACCCAAATACAGTACCTAGCTTATATTGACTTGATGATTATCCAATGCCTTCTTTAATTGCTTTAGCTTTTCTAAAGGAGAACAACTTAAAAAAAAAAAAGTATTTCACCTCAGCTGGCCAAAGGCAGCCTCTGGATTTTGATTGAGATAAAAAATAAAATAAAAATAAAAAACTCTCAAAAACTGTCTGACCTTTTCCCTGAAATGGGTACCGGTACCTTCTCTGCCCACGCCACTAATATATGAGGGCACTCTGACATACTTCTGAAGGTTGTTTTTTTTGGCCGTATCTCTACACCTCAATCGCCCACTGTCACACACAAACACACACACACACACGCGCACACACACAAACAGAACATGCCAGTTTACTTGCATACAAAAATAGGATCACTGTATAATCTTGCTATTTAGACTATTTTCTTGCCTTTTGCATATAAAAATTATTTTTTGTTTTGATATTTTAAAAAAAAAAGAACTGTGGAGGTAATGTAGCATATTCATATCAAAAAATGCTTTTCACAAGTATATCACAAATAATGCATATGCATATTTCATAGGTTTTCCTGTCATATGATTAATTAGTGAATGTCTGTAGCCTTAAGTTATGTTTGTTTTATTAGGAACTCAAAGTCTAGATTTTATACAGAATAAGTACCAACAAGCAACTTTTAAAAATCACTTTTAAGCAACTAAATTGCCTAGCCAGTGACATGTCAGTGTTAAATTAGTCAGCTTCTTGAATCTTCATATGCCATATTTGTCCCATTGTCACGTACAGGTATACTACATTATTGGCTTTGGCATGGATTATATATTGCTTCTTTAATCAAAAGCAAGAGTAGGAAGGTAATTAGACCAACTTGACTAGCTCCTTCTGTTTTTTGTTTTGTTTTTTTGTTGTTGTTTTTTTGTTTTATTCACAACCTTATCATCTGATTAATTTGAACTTTGTCTTTATTTTCTTTGACACTGATCTTGTACCATGCAATGTCTCACCAACACGAAAGCAGTGCTCTGTAGCACCTAACTAATGTAGAGGGTTCAGTCGCCCACCATGATAGGCAGCAGTTTTTACTGAATGTATTTAAATATGAGTTCTCGTTTGCATACTTTGGCAGTGTACAGAAATATGTGCAAAACTCAAGATGGGCTCCATTACTTCTTAAGCAGGGTATCTCTTGACTTCTTATCATTTTAATTATTTATTTCATGAACAGTATATATATGCCGGTATATATTTTGTTGAGGGTTATTGAGGCATGAATAAGCATGTGTCATGGCCTTTTCACAATCCCTTATGAGCAAATCCCACCCCCATCCCTGCTTTTTCCCCAGCAGGCCCAGCTCAGAGTTCTCCTGATAGCCATGAAGGGATTTGGGCTGGATGGGCAGACCCTGACTGGGCTGATTGCTTTGAATGGCATTGGCTAAAGCTGCTTTTGAAAGCAGGGGCACTGATGAGTGCCTTCGCTGAGGAGACTGTGTAGTCACTGCCTCTGGGAGGGACCTTCACTAATACCCCAGCATAAGATACATAGCAGCAGGCAGGGATCACAGTTTACCCCCAGCCATACACACACACATACATTGCACGTAGACATGCACACACCCACTGCAACAGGAAATTACTTTCAGTAAACTTTTTGGCTTCTACTTTTGTTTCCTCCTTGTTGACGTGTCTGTCATTCAAATGTCAATAACAAGTTCTGCACTTTTAAAGTGTTGTAATGTACTCCGTGAAACTGTTAGTCATCATTCAATTAACAAACAGCATACCAAACATCTTTATATTTTTGCTTGTAAAGAAAAGACGGAGGCTTTTCGAAAGCTGTATATGGGCTTACTAGTTTGTTCGCTGTTTCACCTTGTCCTTTTGCGCTCATAAAACACCTTGAACATGGGAGAAGACAAATTACAGCTTCAGACACAGGTGTCTTTGTGCGTTTTGTTTGTCAGCAGGCCCCTGGGGTGCATTACCTGTGTTCCACAGAGCTGGCTGTGACTTGGAAGCTGTCACTGCTGGAACCCCTTAGGCCCATGCTGCTGCTCTGCACAGGGTGGCCCCCTTTCTTTGATAGCCTGTCCCCCAGAGCAAGGAGACCTGAACTTAGAATAGGTCCACACCCAGCACTTCTGACCTCTGCCCTAAAACCCAGTTACCCCTTGACTTTGCTATCACCCAAGTCATGGGAACAGGCATATCCATCATAAGCATCCCTGGTAATTAACATGAAAACAGTGCCTACACAGGTTCACACTCATTATGGTGTTTGGTGCAAGTTAAGGCACGAGGATATGTTCTTTTGACTAGACTTCTTTACCATGTTCAAACATATGAAAAAAATCCTTGTTGATTTTTGCTGAAGTCAGTAAACTTTGTGTCAGCATCTACAACTTGGGGATATGCTCTTGTCTTTCACAGCAGTTAAATGGCTTCGGGCGAAACCAGCTCTTTTATTTTTTGTGAAAGACAGAAGTGGAAAAGAAGTAGCAGTAAATTACTGATGAGACAGGGAGAGCAGCTTATCTTGTGACACCATCAGTGAGGAATGAAGGTCTGTTGTGTGTAAGGCAACCCTTTGACACGTCTCATCACAACGATAAAAATGAATGAAGCAAAGGCTCATAGATGAACAAGAAAACCAGCATATATGGGTGGTGCATGTAGCACACTGAGTTTTATTTTCAACTGCAGTTTATGATTTTTCATGGTTATGTCTCTCCTGTCTTCTTTTCAAAATAATCGGCTGTCGGTTTCAGTAATTTTGGCCTCCTTTCATGTCAAAGGTTTATTTTTGAAAATGTCCCTATTATAGCCAAATGGTTTCTATGTTTTTCTAAACACAGCAAGGCATTAAGCCGAGCTTGGGTTGCAGGGCCTGGCTTTTAATGAGAGACCCAATCAAACAGAAGGAAAACACAGAGCAGCCCTGCTACACCAGACTCAACCTGTGGTTTACCTCTTGAAACATAACCACACTTCTACATTATGTCTTTTTTTCTTGTCTTTTTTATTCTCTTCCCTCAACCTCCTGCCGTGATTCAGTTTTATTTTATTTTTCAACCACACTTAATCAGAGTTGACTATGCTGCTGCTGACTCTTGCAATCTAAATAAACATGGCTGCAATTTCACCTGGCACATTTTGGAATGTATATGTGGTGTAAGAATTATTATTTTCATGTTTTGTTAACAAAGATTTGTGTCTTTGATCATATGCACTGTGAGTCAGAGCATTGTTTAAAATGTCAGGCAAGTATAGTTAGGATTAGTAGATGTAGAGTACATCTAGCTAATTACCGCAAATGTCAAAGGAGGAAAATGTCAGCATGCCTCTCTTTGTATACAATTGTTTCCTACATTGTTATTAGGATTTGTCAAGTTAAGAAAAATACAAACCATAACCTTGTCTTACATGGATCTTTAAAGTGCCGCTTTATTCGTAGACTGGTTTTGCTACACTTTAAGTTTCTATTATTGGGGTTAAAAAAAGGCATTAACTAGGCCAAATTAAAATCAAAACAAATAAAACAATAAAACAGTTTACTTGCTTGGATAGAAGCAACAAATGTGCCAAAATATTGTGAGGTGGAGCTGTTTGAAAGGAATTGATGGGCCAGTGGGTATAATCACCCCTTACATCTTTCTTTATAACAGAAATCTCCTGATGCATGCTCAATAATCCAGGTAGAATAATCTAACAAAGTCATGTCAGATCCATATAAATATAAAAAATAAATGTTGAAACGTTTAATCTTTTATCCAAAAGACTTGGTCAGGGGCATTAACAGTCAGTCGTTAGGCTGATGATCCTCCTTTATCATGTGAACAACTAGTTTTGGCTGTCACCAGGATCCACTATGAGGAGGCGCTATTAGACTGTTTTGTGCAACTCCTCAGACTGTCAGTCTTTTGGATAAAAGATAAAACATTTCAACAGTATTTTTTTTATCCGTCCTGAGGACCTGAGGATACTATAAATCAACCTGCCTATTAGCACTTGGTCCATCTCCATCAAACATACCATCTTCAAGGTGTACTATACATTGCTAGAACGGAAACAGTTTTTTGTTTTGATTGTTTATTTGTTGTTGTAAATGAGGACTTAGAAAATTCTTAACAAAAAAACTAGTAGAAGAGGCAAATGTCACTCCTAACATACAGTGAAGTAGCAAGCTTCGTACTCAACTTCTTGGGTTGAGACTAAATTTCTGCTAAGCTCACAACTCTCACAGCTATTTCCACAGTGCACACATACCTTTACTGTATTTATTGTGATGAATGTTTGATATGAATTACTGCGTCAGAACATCCTATTAATAAGACAGTGACTTTGACTCCTGATACAGTAACTGAAGAAAGAACGAGGAAGGAGAGAAAGCAGGACGCAGTACGCACAGAATATCTACTGTCACTGACATTTGTCAGTCTTCTTGCAGTGGGGACTATGATTTATAGAGTAGTCTCCGTGTTGAACTTCGAAAATATACGAGAGGTGGGGTGCTACTCTGTCCCTGGTGTCTCCCTTGCTCACCTTTCTCAATTCTTTGTATTTCAATTTCTGTTTATAGTTTTTGCAGATTATAAAAGAATGCCAAATGGATACCTATTCTTTATACCTATTCTATACCTATTCTTATTGAACGCCTTTTTTTGATTTTATCATGTCCTGGACGACTGAGAATCTTCACCAGCATACCTATTCTTTATTCCCCTTTCTGTTCTGTTCCATCTTTTTCAAAGTGAGCGATTGTTAAACACTTTATGTATTCTCTTTTTGCCCGTGTGTTTATTGGTGAATTAGGTTTGAAACCATCACCAGAGGTTGTGTTTGAAACTTGAAAGGAAGCCCCCATAGCACAGGCCTCCTCCCCCTCTCTCATCCCCCCTGTCCTCTTCTCTTTGCTTTTTCTTCCTCCCTCCCTCTCACTCATTTACTCACACACACCACCTCACACTCTCAGTACAGTTGTCACACAGTGGCGCTGCTATCTGCACATTATTAGTTATTACTTTATCGGCTCCCAAAGCTGTCAGAAGACACCCTCCTGGAATATACAGCAGGCATAAGCCATCAGTCCTCATTACGCTAGACCCGTTTGCAATTTACACCCAGCTGCTGCTCACACATCCATGACAACATGCTAATATAAGTGTGTTTATGTGTGTGTGTATGTGTGTGTGTGTGTGCACTCTTCTATGCAGATGACAAGGCTGCAAGCATTTGATATGAGTGCACCTTTGAGGGAACACACTCACACATATGAAAAGAACACAGCAAATGTGCAACATGATAAAAGCATCCACCAAGGCCTTTATGTGTGTGTTTGAAGAAAGCTCTGGGTTTATGCTTTTGCCTGTACAGTGCTGCTGCTCTCAAGCCACCAGGAAGTAATGACACCATTGAAAAATGTGTCTCAGGACAACTCAAGTCTTGTTCGACACACAGGTGTGCAGTCAAACTTCCCTGGAGCCAACCCTGGACTGAACAGGGCCTAGCAAGTCAGTCTGGAAGAGTTACTACATATCCTTGAGATAGATGTTGAGATTAGGATGAATGTAATATCGTCTGAACAGGAAAAAAAAAGAAAGCTTGTCAAAATGTGTGTGTATGTGTTTGAGTGTGTGCATGATGAGTGCACGCACACATGATGAGAATTTGTAAAAAAAAAAAAAAACTTGCATCAACATAATGAATTATGTTTGATTCAGCCCTTGCACATTTTTGCCTGAGGTGGCTGTCATGAACAGATGTACAAGTTGGGTTTTCATCATTACTGTTAGTGTTTGACTCTGAAGATTGTGAAAATCAGACCTCCTGCACTGACACGTTGGATGTTCATTACACAATCGTGCTGGCTGTGACTAACCTTTGTATCGTTTGATCTGGCAAAGTGGCCACATTAGCATTGACTAATTTCTCAACTGTGACTTGGGAACCAAAACTTTTTCCTGAGGCTTGCTGTCACAGTTATAGTAAGAGCTGAGTTTTTTTAGATTTAAATACAGAAATAAAAAATAGTCGGGCACACTTTTTCACCTGTGTAAGTCACAATATTTGCATCCATATTTGGCATATGAGGAGGTTTGCCATACATCTTAGCTATTGTGGTTGCTTATCTGAACCTAGGCAGATTACTTTATATTGATGTTATTGATACTCAGAAATAGGTTTCTTTACTAAATCTAGATATGTCTTTTTTAAGAGCGCTCATGCTGGCACAAAACCATATTTGTTTTGCATTCGTGTTTTGACTTGATTCAAAAGCTGTGTTTTCAGAAAAACTCAGTGCAGTATAAAAAAAATGGGGAAAAAATAATCACAGACTTTTTTTTCATCAGTTTAAACAATTTAAGTCCCAGCATTCCAGACGCACTATATGCCTGGCTCCTTTTCATGACAACATTTTGGACAAAGATTATCTTATGTTTATTTTACAACATTACAGTAGTCCCTCATTTTTTGCCGGGGTTACGTTCCAGACACCCCCCCCCCCCCCCCGCGCGCGCGCAATAGGTGAAAATCTGCAAAGTAGTGACGTTATATTTATTT
>JARVJN010000834.1:22732912-22747789 GCA_031763805.1 Argolebias nigripinnis | reverse complement strand
GAGGAGGCTTCTGTCGGACACATGAGCTGGGAACGGTCGTGGACCCTAGCGGCCGAAAGTGGTACTGCTCCATTTTTTTTTCGTCAGAATGAATGGAAACTGTCATATTTCAGCCAAAAATTAGTCTAAAAATATGGGGAAAAATCCATAAATATGTCGCTTCGCCCCATAAGTCGCAGGACATGAAAATTAGTGGGAAAAAACTGTGACGTATAGGCCGGAAAATACGGTATATAGACAAAATGCAGTCCTGCGATTTTCAAAGCAAAGTGGGTATGAGGTAACATAAATGGAAATTGGCAAATAATTCAAATATTTACATTGAAACTTGAGTCAGCTGTATTTGGTGGTGTACTTACCTTTACTCTATGTCCTTTTTCTATTTTTCTTTGTGTTTTAACACCAATTTGTTGTAAAATTGCACATAACACATTGCATTTTTCACCTGAACTCGGTGCACTCACTAAGCTGCAAAAAGAATTGACTCAAGAAAAATAAGTTAAGGATACTGTGTGTTTTACATCTAGAAGTTTGTTGAATTCAGTGTTAGTTTTCTGCACTCTTTTTTTTATATCTACAGAGGTAAATAACCTTTTCCTAGCATCCTCGGGTGATAACTTCTGACATTACTCAAGCACCGGGGAACAGTAAGTCAGAGAGGAAAACAGACACACTTTTGCTGAGTGCAACTTACAGTGACAGCACAAAATGTTTCTTTACCAAGCGTTTTCTGTTTCAGGCATGTGTGCCGTTTGCCTAATTTATGGACCTGCTGTTTTAGGCCATTTCAGATTAGTCTGTGCTGGGGATATCTCATTCCATGTCTCGCTGTGTGAGCCTCATTAAAGTTGTGTAGGAGCCGCCTCTGTCCCTCTCTCATTGGACTAAGGTGCAATAACTGACAGACAACTTGGAGTTCTTTCAAAATGCAGGTACATTACATTGGCTCTGCATCAAGTTCCTACACAGAGTCTGTTTGACTGTGCTGGATTGATTGTGTGATTTACTGAAAACTTTTCAACAACTTTTAGAAAACATTAAATGTTTTAAAGGTGATGATGTGGTTAAATGCATGAATGCACTTTTTTTCTGTATTTAATGTATTGATTTACATTGTGCGTTATAATGCATTAAACTTTTAGTTTGAACCAGTTCAGTCTTTTCTTGTGAGAACATATGATTTTTAGCATTTTAGTTGTCCCGCTGATGGGGTATATTTTAAATACAAGTAGCAAGCATAGCACTAAATGTAAACGTTTTTTATTCAATGCTTATTTCTTGTATGTTGATTAGACTCATTGCTATTGCCATTAATATTTTAGTGCAATCTCTGTTCTTATGCATCTCAATGGGAGACTGTTTTTGAAAACGTGTGCAGCTGTTTTTGTACTAATGTATATAGTTTTGTATCATTTTTGTATGCATATGAGTATTTTGTACTTGCATGTGTTTTCATGTCTCTACACATGTCTTTGTCTATGTGTATATCGTATTGTGTTTGCTCAGCTTCTCGGAGGACGTGACCTGTGTGAGTAAGGACAGTGTTAACGGAGGCAAATTGGGAGGAGGCCAGCATTCTCATTAGCAGGGCAGATGTGAGGTCACTCTGACCAGATTGCTAGCCACTTCCTCAAAAAAACATCTCACCAATGGCCTGGCGTGAGACTTACAGCGGGGGGAGCTGGGACAGGGAAATGTCCTGTGTTCCTGACATATTGTGAGTAGCCACCAGACGGGGGGGAAGCCAACAGTGTTAACCCACCTCAGAGACAAACAAACACTGTCACCCCCACCACCCTCCCCTTTTTCACAGCAACATCCTTGTACAAGAATGATTCAAAAATAACACAAGCGGAAAACGGCAACAAGGTGCTATTTTATCCCTCCTGGACCCCTCCTGGGATGATTAGCAATCCAAACTGAAAGAGAAACAGACAGAAGGAGGTGGAGGAGGAGGAGGAGGTGGGCAAAGAAGAGAAGAAACGACAGACATGGAACCAATTTCAACATAATTTTCATCCCTTTAGAGATGCTTGTTCATGAAAGACCATTGGAACAACAGATTAGGTAATTACAGACCAATGGCCAAATCATCATTTCTAGTTTCTTTTCTCTTTCCAGTTTCTGAAATTAAATAATGTTGCAGAGCAGGAGAGGAGGGGGATGAGCATTTTGACGTTGGGGATGGAAGTTTTTAGTGAAATACAAACTATATGTTCATAACTAATTAACCATTCTGTACTCCATATGCTCCTAAATAGTACATTTATAAAATAAACAAATATGCTAGAATCTCACAGGCCAGATTTAGAGCAATATCATGACCAATAATTGTGCAAAATGCCAATGAGTCATTCTAAAGTGGCTGCGTGCAAAAAGATAAATGCCCACTTTGTGGATTATAACCACTCACTTAAACAGTAAGGGAATGGGGAAATGCTTAGCAGTGTAGCCGTGCTAATGGCTATGTGTGTGTGGTTGTGTGTGTGTTTGGGACACCGGCTATAGAATTAGGTAGACAGGTCACACTGTCAAACAGAGAGCAAGTGCAAGGAAAAGAGGGGTCAAGGACGAATAATTCGCTTAGCCCCTATTTTTTTTTTAAATGACAAACACGCACTCCTGCCAGAAGGGAACCATTAAAAATAATTTACACAAGCTTTATGTTGGCTGAGCTCTTTTTGATGCAGTGTTTCCCCTGGCAATTATGGCCATGGCTCAACTCCAGCCATATGGCCAGCCGGGCAGTGGGCCGTGAGGCTCAGGAATACCTGGGTGGTTAATTAAGAGCTGTTGCCAGGGCCATGGGAGGCTAGTCTCAGATCTTCCATGCCCCCTTCACCAACTCCACCACCATTCTCTGCTAACACTTTCACTTCCTCCTCAAGCGGGCCCTCTGCTGTGACCCTCTGTTGTCTCTGCTCACACAAAAGCAGCAGCCACTGGGGACAGGGAGAGGCCACCGGTAATTATTTGAGATAACATCCCCCTGAGCTGAGGTTGAATATGTGAGAGAAGAAAAACTGTGTACTGTGCTGTTTGTTTGTTTTTATTTATTTTTAGTGCCTGGATGTGTTCTTGGATTAAGACCACAGACTTCAGGTCAACATTTCCACCTTCCTTATTTCTGTTTCTCTGACGCTTCTTTGGAATGGAGGAGAGTGTAACCACATTCTAATACCTCATTCGGCATATGCAGACATTTACCGTACCTCTGCTCCCAGCCACCGGGGCCAATTGGAAATACACTCTTCACACATGCCACACTATGATTGACACAAATATTTTTTCAGGGTCACTAAAAAGAGAGCATGTATATGGAGGATTGGGACTCATAAAATAAATTGCGTACAAAAAAACAACAACTGTGATACATTTATAGTTTTGCATGATTTTAGAACCCATGTAGAATAAAACTCTTTTTTGTAGCTCATCAAAAACAGTGAGCAATTTAAAAAAAAAAAAATCACATATAGGCTGTGATAATATTTGCAGATGACAGAATCAGCCCATTGATTTTAAACATAATTCTTTGTAAGATGAACAATACATTTTGACTCATCTCCCTGTTTGTTGACCTTACAGTGTCATCACAGTTTGTGCTGTCATAACATATTAGGTAGCTTTGACCTTGACTAAGGTATGCACAAGACCCCATCTAAACATACTGATATTCATAATAGCACTATCACTTTATCAATCTACTAGACAGAGCTCCCATACAGTATGATAAAGCGTTAATGAGAATTTTGTCTTGTTAAAATGTCATTTATGTAATGAATAAAAGATGGTGGGTTCAGCTGTCTCGGCTTTGTTCTCAATCAGTCTCTTTTTTTTTTTTTACTCATTCTGGCCTGTACACCAACAATGGCGTCCTCTGCAGACATTGTCCTGATAATCAGTCAAAATTGCTTCATGTTTCTACTCCATAAACAATCATTAGGATGTTGTTTTGTTCATTCGCTTCGCCTCAGCCTTTCATTTGCAAACAGTGGCTGCAACAAAAAACACAGACAGCTTCTAATCTAAATCTGTGATAGTTCGAAATGTTACGATTGTGACAGCATGGCAAGTCAAATATGTTTGTGATAGTGTCTGGGTGTGCACGCGTTCATCTCCCAGTGTATGTGTGAGTGCGTGTGGGTTTCTGTGTGAGAACCCCCCTGCTGACTCTCCAGCTCATCTCCATATTCCTTTATAGGAAATGTAAATGGATACATGATTATCTTTACACAGCCCAAGCAGGAAACGGGACCCTACCCTTCGCTGTGACTAAAGAAGAGAGAGAAATGTTATGGTACACATTATAAATGATTTATGGGTGCAGACTATGGCATCTTTTTTTTCTTGATAACCTCTCCTGTGTGTTTTACGTGCTCCCTTTTCAACCGAGATTCAGAAAGGTCCCCAGTGGTGCAGAGTTCTCTCCATGTACCTTTCCAAACAATAAACAGGATTATCTGTCTGCCTGTCCATGCTCTGTTTACAGCCGTTTACACTCACCCGCTATCTCTTGGTAATAAATCCCAGAGAGTGAGGCGACATACTTGATGCTGAATAATTGGTCATTTTGGTTGCAGGCTCCCCTGCTTCACATTATAGTGATAATGAAGGCCTACTGAATATGGTGATCAGTGTGAGTGTGTGTCAGATACGGCCCTCTATGCGCATCTGTCATCTGAATGCATGCGTCTAAGCGAGCATTCGTATTGCCGATGTGTCTCCTGAGTCAGGGATTATTGCTGATAGATTATTTCTTCAGCCCCCTCGTTATCACTGGATCAAACAGACGTGTGACCTGCACTTCATCACTCTATTCATCCGCTTAAACCAAGCTCTAGAAGCCTACGCATGAGGGCCCCTGGAACTGAATATATGGATGTGAGACCAGGGAGTGTAATACTGTTGCGCTGGGACCCTTTTGCATAATTGTGAAGTCTTGCTACAACTGTTTTATCAGCACGATTGAATCCTTTTTACTGCTGAGAAAATTATCAAAAATAAGACATACTGAAATTTCGAAAAAAATGTTTTGTCGTTTAACCGATTTATCCAGGTTATACTTTTAAATGCCCGTTGTCTAAAATGCTATTTTCATTTCTCTCATTCTGCTCTGGCCTCTACTGCCTGGACTCATGTTCCAAGCTCTGTTATTATGTGATATTGTCGTCACCTGCCCTCATTACTAGTTGAAGGACAGGCCCTTTGATGCTCATTAGCGAGCTCCCCTGTGTCATCACTACGCACTAGTCATGGAGAGGAGGTGGGAGCTGCAGCAATGAGAGACTGCCATATCTGCCAACCTGTGTGTACTGTGACAGTGGTGACACCCAACCAGTCCCGCTTTTGTCAAGGGCCTCTAACGAGGTCATCACTGTCCCTGAGACAGAGGTCAACCTTACATTTGACCCCCATCCTCCCCATGCTGTAATGTCAACAACTCCTCCGTCACTTGCCCCGCGTTGCCCTTGAACGCCGCTCTCCCTCACTGGCTGGTGGCACGCCGAGCTGTCACACAAGTGGGCAGTGTGTGTGGAAATCAAGGTGGGCTGATGTCTTTTAATGAGACAGACGTAGAGCCTCGCTAATGCCCCCGCCTTCGTTAGGCAGGACCCAGCTGCAGCCTGTCAGCCTCCTTGTTAAGCTCAGCCCTGGTGGGACGGTCAGGCAAGGCAACCAGGCTGTCGTTCTGTCTATCAGTTGGTCAGCTTTTCCCCTCTTCCCCTAGTGGACCTCAGTCTCCAAGGTGAAAAATAAGCCCTGTCTGCCTGATGGTCCTGTACTGTGTGTCAGGACTGTGCTCCCCTCTGCTCTTTTCCCTCGTTCCTGGAAGGTGGTCGGCTAATGATTCTCCAACAGGGCTTTGGGGCGCTCCACAGCATTTTGTTCCCTGATTAGAATGCACCGGCGGCCTTTGTCAACAGTGATGTCAGCCGCTGTAAGGACAAAGCATTGTTACCAGGAGCATAATTAAATCTGTTTCCTGTGAATCTGCCACCTGTGTTGACCAGGTAGTCAGGGATACAGGAGTGTTTTACCACCCACATCACGTCTTGTATTTATTCTCTCCCTCTTCCTACCTCTGTATTTGTGGTATACTGCATGACAGGTGTAATATATTTTTATTATTATTGTGATGTTCATTATTTTTCATATTATCATTTATTTTTAGGATACTGCCAACAGTAAATAGACCCACTGTAAGATAAAAAATATTTAAAAATAGTTTAGTGCATGCTTGCACACCTTATTAATTAATTATAGTCTACAAATAACATGTGTATAGAAATTTTCCTGACATCAACTTGATAAACTTTGTATTACAAAAAATAAATTGTGTTGATTGAACTTCATATATTTTTGCATTTCTAAAAAAAAAAAAGTATTTTTGTCATTTTTCTGTAATTTTCTTGTTGGTAAAACAGACTGTAGTTATCTGTCTCATCAAATGCATAGTGACATGTGAAAGCTAGCTAACCAGACCATTAAAAGAAACAGCAGTCCCTGGGATGTGGACTGGTCAAAAATTAATTGGCCCCATGGCTGTTTGAAAGTGCATTAAAAAAAGACTCCATGAAGTGTATCAGGATCCCCACATAAAATATGTCAATTTTCCCCGCTCATGCCAGTCGAGCAATAATGACCCCATGGTGCTGTGGAGTGGTGTGACAACACAAATGACACTACACTGTGTGCTAATGACATGGAATGTAGTCGCTGGGTAAACATGGCAATTAAACAACAGTCTCAGTCTGACTGGGACACACATAGAACCTTCACAGACCCCATTGTGTCTTTGTCATAGGCTCTCTCTTTTTCTGTTTTTGTCTCTCTCTCTCTGCAAGACATTTGCATGCTGGAGGCATAATTGGCTGGTCTTATGGTGGCGGTGGCAGTATTTCTAGAATGAGGACATCTCAATGCACCTCACACGTCCTCACTGTCACAACGCTCGCTGCTGAAAGCCTTTCTTGACACAAACACAGCAACACAGAACGCTCCCACAATGGCAGCCATGTCTGCTCCCACTCAAACTACACCCAGTGACAAGAAGGAGCTGAACTAAGCACAATTCTCTTCCCTCTTGCAGTTTCCAAAGTTCAGGATTACCGTCAGCACGCAGAATCTCAGCTGGGGAAGTTTTTTTTCCCCCCTTCCTTTATTTTTTTTATTTTTTGCTCTGAGAAGGCTGTGTGAGAGAGTTAGGTGGGTGACAGCCACACTGTAACAGTTTGCTAGAGAAAACTCATGTTAAGTTTAGGCATGTGGGCATATTTGCACAGCCATACAGTCATGTATAAGTGGCACCGTTTATCTACAATTTTCATGCAAGCTGGACTGAACACTGAGTGTCTGACAACTGACAAAAACATGTTATCTCTTTAAAATGTGTTAGATTAATTGCAAATATGTCAAGTGTTTACCATGTATGCACTATCACAAATTCACATCACATCATATTTGACCAAATCATTGAGCAGGTATGTTATGAGATTCATATCGCTAGCCCACAGGTGACACAGAAGAGTGCCACAGAGGCAAACCCTACCACCATCACATTGATAGAGTACCCCTGCCAGTCTTGTTTCATTCACCCATGAAACAATTAGCAATGCTGAGCAGTTTTGCAATTAAAAGCCCCATAACTGTCACATGCCCTAATTTTAAATCAGCAGGAGTACGTTCTGTTTTGGAGCAGAGTCTAATTACAAAGTAAAGCATTTGCTTCTGTGATTACTATATTTTTTCTATGACATTATTATTACATTTTTTCCTTTTTCCGGATGCTACAACTTCCGAAGTCATGTCTCTCCCTAGTGGATAGAGTCTCTTATGTGTGACTGTCATACACATATTGAGAAATTACACCACCACTGACAACACATTATAAGTTTGAATTAACCTGTGTGTGTGTTGATTGAGAGATAATGTTTTTAGGTAATTAAAAGAATGACCGGTAGTCACAGACAAATAGCATTCCCGTTATGATTGACATTTTCTAGCATGCCACAGTAACTCTTGTGAACAAACCACCTGTCTTAAAACTATATACTGTTTAAGCCAGAATTTAGAAGAGTCAAGCTGATGGAAGCTGGCACAAACACATTCACACCTTTCCAATGGTATTTTTGTATTTTGCATTCTGCCTGATTCTTTTGCAGGGGCTTAGTGTACTTTTTGTGTCCCAGTGCGTCCAAAGTCTATCAGAATGCATTTGTTTTAGGAAACCCTCTTTTTTCCTTTGAAAGGGTTAAACAGACCATTCACCGGCCTGTCAACATTCCCTGCCCTGCACGACAGAAAAGTCTGCTCGAGTTTTGTTCCCGATCAACACTTGTCCCTTCGGACCGTTGTTGCTCACGTCGTGTAATATCCATGACAATCATGTTGGGCTTTTCAGTGGGCTCTGTATCACTCATTCTGTGAGGCCACTTTCAGGCCATAAAGAGCTTTATTTGTGTGGATTTGAAAGAGTCATGTGAAGTGCCCTAAGGCTGGAATCCTCTTCAGAGGGTCACCACAGTCTCAAAAGGTTTCATACTCACAAGAGGCCATCAGTACAGCCACCACGTTTTTATGAAGCAACACCATTGCCAGTGCTGCAAGAGATTTAAAAATACTTTCAACATTGTACTACAAGTTTATAAAGAAGCTAAGAACACCAGGTATGATTGATGAGACTTAAGGACAGAGATGGCTAGTGTTATATAGTAAGTTTAGTAATATGTTATATAAAAAAAAGTTCATAATATTTCTTGGCTTGGATTAGCACAATGTTTAAAAGTCCGTACTTCAATAGATATGTAAAAGCATCAACATTAGAACCCATTCTGACTACCAACCCACCATTCAACCACCTCCATCTGCTTGAATATAAAAAAATAAAAAAACAACACATGAACTGCATTTAGGATATATGGGGAATGGGAAGAAAGAGAGATTCAATTACATCTATTTTCATGAACCATATGGAAATTCTGTTGTGTGTGGAGTGGACACATTAGTTGTGATCCTAATGACAGTGAGTGTACACTGAATGGTAAACACTGTGGAGAGGGGCGTCACCCTGACCCCTAGCATATGGGTTTCCATTCTGAAGGAGGGTTTTCACATACACAGCCATGCTGCCGGCAAGCCCTGGGGACGTTGATTTGTTAATGAATTGCTCTATTGACTTGCATCTTTGCTTGCATCGTTGGAGGACACCAACAACACACACTGTTTTCTTTAACCCTCGTTTTTTATCCCGCTGTGCAAAGACAGGCAGATGTGGGGACTTGGAGAGGGTGGAAGAAAAGAGTGGATTGTGTGTGTGTGTGTGTGTATGTGTGTGTGTATGGAGGGGTGGTGGGTGTCCAGAATGCTATTGTATGTTTGACTTAAATGTTCAGGCTTGTCATCTGTTTCCCCCCACTCTTCTGTGGCTTTCATTCATTAGCCCAGCTAATTTGTATTGTGGTGATTTTAGACAACTCTCCAGTGCTCAGTGATGCAAGAGAACAAACCTAATATCCCCCTCCCTGCCTACAAAGCCCCCCACCCTCCATCACTTCAGATTCAGACCAGCCAAAGTCTGGGACCAGCCTCCTCTGAATCTATTTCCCAGTCCCTCCCCAGCCCTCATTACCATGTGAAGACAATAATGTTTTGTCAGGACGATACCTGCTTTACAAGTAGCAGATTATTGTGTCCCGCCAGTGTTAACACAACAAGTACAAGCCCTCTGTCTGTGGCCATTCCACCGGCTGTCAGCACTCATCCATAATGGCAGTGTCACACTATAACACACAGCACACAAAGACGGGTGACCCCTGATGCACAAAGACATACGGGCTGTATAAGAGTTGCACAACATATGGCTACAGCATCATTGCCCACTTTCCCCCCCTACAATCCACAACTGAGCCAAAAACCATACTGCCCTTTGTCCAGAAAATGCGGTGCCCCTGGCTGCTAGGCCACACAGTGCCATGGTTGTGCACCAATTACACCACACTTCACCAGGAGTGCCATCTGTGTGCCAAATGGGCAATTCTGTCAGTGCATTATGGACAGAGAGGTGTGAATTTTACAGCTCTTTGAGTGTTTTCACCTTACAGATAGCGGGAGTCCTGCATGCGAGTATGCATCTTTCTACATGGTTCTGTTTTTCTTTGTTCATACAAATGTTTTTTATTTCCATATTTCATAGTAGGCATGTAATGTTAAACATGACAACTTCTACAGTCCTGCTGTTTTGTTTCACAATCTCTTAACTGCAAACAAAAGCTAACAGAGGGAGAGGAACCTATCCCATATCTAATATTTTTGAACTTGCAGTCTCTGAGAGATGTGGGCAATTTAAAGGAAAATTTTCATTTCTAAACTGCAGTAGAGTATGTGTGTGTTTTACTAAGACTTTATTTTTTATTTTTTTATCAAGCCCCAGTGTAAATGTTTCAGACGCTTTTGTTTTTTTTCTGTTTATGCTGCTTTATAAGAACAGTAGAAGAAGTCCAGTAGACTTTGGCAACCTTTGATCATGACTGAAGACATTAGGACTCATCAAATGACTAATAATGCAGTGTTTTTGTAAAGAACTGCAAATGTTTGATGGAAACCAAACAAAAAGGAAAAAACATTTGTTTTGTAAGGGACAAAATATTTCCCTTCACTTTTCAGTACACTAAGTTTATATGTTGTTATGGCATTTCAACTGAATTTACTGCCAAAACAAATAATTTCCAACTTATGGGAGCCTGCTGAAGCAGTATATCTGAACCACTAACAGATTTAACTTGCGAACATCCACTTCTCCCGGGAATTTCCTCTGACTGTATATTTGAGGAGGCAGCAGGTCAGCTGGAGTAGTTTCCTGCTCTCTGCAGAGTGGTGGATGCCTGCTGTGTGGGTATAACATAGTAGACCAGGTCCATTGTCTGGAAAAAGGATGTGCTTTGGTGTTGTCTCAGTTTTGGGGCAGGACCACATCTCGTATGACGCACAAAAACTCTCACTGACAAGACCCACAGAGTCAAGGTGAAGCTGACTTTGTAGTTGGGCGTGATGAGTTTGCATCCAGAGAAGACTATAACAGGAAAAGTACAATTTTGGAATAGACTTGAGATGTACCGGTAATGGAATTTTAGTTGCACAATCAAACATAAAAATAAATGAAAAAATAAATAAATAAACAAACATAAAACAAGATTTATAAGTTGGAAAATTTTATTTTATTTTTTACAGCAAGCAACAAAATAAAAACATGCAACATACAATTTTCTAGCATAGAATAATGCTGAGACAATACAATGCAATTGGATTGATACAATGGGGGTTCAGTGTTTTGAAGAAGAAAAAACTTTGATCAATTAGTTTTGACAGATTTGACCAAGTCAGAGTGCTACTAGCAGAGAGAATGGGTGGGTTTAAGGATTCAGTTCTTTTCAGGATGTTATTTTCTCTAGCTGCATGCCTGTGCTTGTTTGATTTTATTTGTTTAAACCATACAATTAAATAAAATAACCACTATATTCCGTAACTTTTAAGTAAAAATAAAAATCTAGTTTTTAAACTTGGACTCTATTCCCTGTTGTTTTAGGTCTAAAGAATATCAGAGGCAGAAATATTGAACACAACACAATATTGAACACAACTATAAATGAAATAAACAACATTTATGTTAATGTTTAATTACATATTATTCAGTAATAATCAATGGCTTAATAAATTAAGCACTTCTATATTAGAGTACAACTATCCTTTAATTTAATATAACATATTATAATTAGGGTTGGCGTGTTATGCTGCTATAGGCTTAGACTATTGGAGGACAAACAGACCTCATTTCCTTAAATGAATTGTTAAAATTGAATAGTTTCATTTATACTGTTTCTATCTTATGTGATACTTAACCTGCCATTTTAAATCTGTTCTTCCTTTCTGTTCCTCTCAAAGCCAGCTGGTTGAAGCAGTTGTCCTGATTCTGTTAAAGGTTTCTTTCTCATGAGGGGTTTTTTCCTTTCCACTGTTGCCTTCATGCTTGCTCAGGACAAGAGTCTGCGATGAAGTTAAACTCAAAGCAGCCTGCTCCTCGGCTAAATAATGTTAATTTATGTGTTTTTTTTTTTTAATATATGAATGTTTCTCTTCAGTGCCCTAAGAGGACTTCTGTTGTAACTTGGTGCTACTGTTTATAAATAAACTGAATTTTATTTTATTGAAAAGGAAGAAGCAGGTAAAGATAATGGATGGGTGGATGGATGGATAAACTGAATTAAACCCTCCAGTTGTAAAATATTATTTAAATAATACGGCAAAAAAACAACATATTTTCTTACAATATTGTGGCAGAATGTGTACCTGTGTTAATGTCCTATAAAAACATTTATCAAACACACAGAGTAATTACTGATGCAGAGTGAAACAGGCAGACGGAGCTAAGCCATCCAGCAGAGCCAGTCACTTCTAGCTGTATTAGAAACAGTTGGATTTCATTTCACATGCTGCTGTGCTCAGAGGAATCTCAATATTTATCAAGTTTGTCTGGCCGTGGCACCTGCTGAGGGAGACATTAGTCATTTGTAAGTATTAACTTGGGCATCCCCTCCTTCACTCATCTTCCCTGTCTCTCTCCCTCTCCTCATCTCCCTTCCTCCTCGTCCTGCACTCTCACTCCCTCCCTCTGTGAGTACACTGTCAGTCATGTTGCAGCCTTTTAAATGTCATCCACTTACTGCGGAGAGCAGTTGCCCTACTTGACAGTTTTATTGGGAGACGTTGTGATGATGGTGATGAGAGAGGAAGAAGGGGGAAAAAAGGGACAGAGATAAAACTGTGGAGAGGCATTGCTGAGTCAAATCAAATTAGAATAATCAGAGTGATGTGATTAATAGTAGTGCCATTGTGGGGTAATCATGCACAGCGATCATCACTGCGGTGGACTTCAAATTAGCATGCCCTGCAGTGAGGCTTTGATCTGGCAAGCATCAAATCAAGTTGGGCGTCAGGCTGTCACTTACTTAAAGCACACCTTAGCCTTGATGTCTTTTCACCAAACTAAAAATAGAGATGGAAGACAAAACTTGACAAAAGGCAGCGGTACAGTCAACAAATGATCATGACTGCTCTGTGTGGCATCTGCTACTGAGAGACGTGTGAAAAGATCCTGATTTCAAACCCTTAAGGTGGACTTCAAATCCTGTGCGTAGATGCAAGAAGCTTGGGGGTGGGGGAAGATACAGAGAAGGGAAGAAAGACATCAAAGTGACATTAGCCCATGTGACTTTTTCCTCAGGTGTACATCTGGCCAGCCTAGTTGTGACTACAATATTAAAGTGGAAAATACAAATGAATGATTTAAAAAAAGTTAAGTCTGGTCCTCTGGACATTCAAAACGAAAAATTAAAATAAAATAAAAATTGTAGAAACGTTTCGTCTTTCATCCAAAATACTTCTTCAGTCTGAGGTGCTGTATTCAGCTCAGTCATAGTAGACCAACCAGTTTGCTGATGACAGCCAAAACCAGCTGCTCACATGATAAAGGAGGACCATCACCCTAACGATGGATCGTTAGTACCCTGATAATTGTTTGCTATTCACAGAGGGCTGAGTGATACTAGCAATAATAGCATTGTAAAAGGGGGACAGTTGAACATTTTTCTACCTGGATTATTGAGCATGCATCAGGGTAATATGATTATGAGGTTTTTATAAGCTCAAATAAATATCCACTCCAAATAAAAACTCAGGAGGATAACACTATTTGGCCAGGGAAGGTGGTGGGTGGTGGTGGTGGGGGTGGGGGGGGGGAACCAAAAGCAGACCAGCCCGCGCTGGCCCCCTCTTGGCAGCGCCCCTGATTCACACCACGATATAAGCGGGTTGGGAGGAGTTTCCAGAACCGAACTACCTCATTGGAGCAAACTGCAGGTTGCAGCGCGGGGGAGACCGCGGCAGCAGTGTGCAGTGAAGTAACCTCATGAGAAAAAACCCCACTGTGAATGGATGAGACAAAACCAACTGAGAAGATCGTGTTAGTAAATGTATACAATGTCGAGCACGGTAAGAACAACGCCATTAACGCCGTCTTGTTGTATCCCTCCGCGACACTTGTTGCATCTTAACGGTCTCGCGGTGAGCTCTGACTTTTACACGTTTTAAAACACAACAACTTCACGTTTTTAGGACTTTAGAAGTAAATTACTGTCATTTGGATTATTTAGGTACGGAGAGCCATTTTATCTGCGACAGGAAATTCATCAAACTTCCGACACTAGTTAACGTTATTCGGTGTTTAATAGGTCAGAGTTCAAACAGAACCACTCGGTGAACTTTAGATGCAGTAAAACACAAGCTTTATCTTTTATTTTGAAACGACGTGCATAAATGAGCTGTCAAATTAAAAGTTCAGCTGTAAGTTTTTTTGTTTTTAAATACCTATCATGGCTTCATAATATGATGCCAAAGTCTGTTTTAGGAACTAAAAACAATAAAACAAGCACAACAATATGTACATATCAGCTGATGAACATGCAGGTATTAGCATTTTAGTATTAAAAAGTGCTGTAGAGTAATAATACTGTAATAGAAAAGCCATTTAAAAGTGTACAGTATTTGAATCTACGGTAAGTGATTCCGATGAATTGTTTTTTACCCATTTATGCCTAAAATATTATATATCTGTATATTTTTAGTCATATTTTTCTTTAAAGCCTTATTTAGACTTCACACCGCTACATTGTTTTGTTAAAGCATCACTGACATCATCTTTCAACTTTGCATAAAAATGTCACAAGATATATATCTTGTATCATTCAGCTATGTTTGTTTTTGCAAACAAAATGATAAATCAATTTAATTTTGATTTAAAAGTGATTTTAAACTTCGCGCCGTGTT
>JARVJN010000834.1:22650243-22663482 GCA_031763805.1 Argolebias nigripinnis | reverse complement strand
ATATATTAAGTTCAGACACATATTTAAAATTTCTCAAAGTCTACTTTTGGATCAGAGTTTCTGTAAATAAATGATCAAATATTTCTTTGTGCTGTGCTCACTAATAGTCATATCCACTTCCTACATGTCATTCTAAGGGTTTTATGTTTTTATTCTAGTTTTTATTTCAGTTTTTGTGATGTGTATTTCTCGTTGAAATCCTAGTTTTATTTATTTAGTCAGTTCTTTGTGTGTTCTGTGGACTTTGAGCTTTTTGTATTGTTTACACCTGGTTTATCTTTGCTTATTATTGCCACACTTGCCAGTTATCACACCACCTCAGAAAATACACCACACAGTTTCTTTATTTAGCTTCAGTTCCTTGTTAAGTTTATTTCAAGTTTTGGTCCTGATTTGCCCATTATTTGTGTTTGCATGTGTGTTACCTGAAAATAACTGCAATGCCTTGTGTTGAACGAGTAAACTTTGCAAATTATATTTTAAACCTGGTCTTTGTTAGACATTTTTTTTTTCTCAGTTAAAAAATAAAATATATATATAAAAAAACACTTCACATACAGGTCTTTTTCTTTTTTTTTACACAGTGAAAGTACTACAAACTTCCATTTGTCGACTCTAAATAGTGTCACTTTTGCATACTCTGTGTGCTAAATGTCTGGGAAAGCTGTTTTCATTTTACCTAACTTTCATTCCTCATGCAGTTTTCCCTTTGTGATAAAATCTAAATGGATTAAGGTCAATACGTCACATAATTTGGACTTTTTGTTAAATTTATTGCTAGTGTTTCTAACGATGGAGTTGCTTGCTACATTTCAAGTTCTGACAGGCTCCAGCAGAGTGAAATCATAAAAAAAACTTTGAGGGGCTGTTAGGGACAGTATTTTAATATAACACACATATACACCTGTGAAAGTACTTCTTTCAAATACCATACTGAAACATAACACATGCTACTGAAATATTTTTATACCAACAACTGAAATGCTCTCATGTATACAAATAAAATGTTATGCACCTATACACACAAAAATAAACCCTTAAAAATTTCTTAAAAAGTTAACTGCTTTCATATGTACAACCAAAATCTTCCATACACACCTATTACCATACATGCTTTATGCACTCAATTAAAAATATTTTATACACACTATTGAAAGCTTTCACACTCTACAAAAATGCTCTCATATGCACTATTAAAAAGCATTCATCTATTCTCTTTGTTGTGCAATGCCTCTGTTGCTGCTGAGAAGGTGACACACTGTGATGGAAAAATGAGGAAAATTTTAGAAAATGGAAAGGGCAGAGCATAGGCTCTCCCCCAATAGTGACATGTGGTCAGAAAGTCAAATGTTGACATTTCATTATTAAAAAAAACTTGTTCTTTTGGCTGCTCCCTTATTCAGGGGTTGCCACAGCAAAAGTACTTACATAAAAAAGTCAATTATTTTACAAATGAGAGCCCTTCCTGATGCTTCCTGTGCTAGAACATGCAAACTCAGGGTTATAAGACTGACTACTGCATTACTGCAGCCTTGTCATTAAGAAAAGTTAAAATGTGAACTGTAAAATAAATAAATAAATAATTGTAATTAATATGTTTTACATTTTCTTAGTAGATATTCAATATCAAATGTTTTAATTTGAACATTGTGGGATTCCTGGGTTTTCTGTCTGTCTGTTCACTTTCCTTCCACAGCCAATCAACCAACTCAGCTCACCTGCTGCCGCTCTGAGGAGGACTGTTCTGCCTACTACCTAAGCAGCTGCCAGACACCTCCTCAGTGCTGGGACATCTTCTGTCAACTGGACCTTCCACGGCCTGGCTCTTCTGGTCCTCTCCAGGGCCTCTCTCGCTCTCTCCATTGGATCTCGCTCTCTCCATTGGATCTCGCTCTCTCCATTGGATCTCGCTCCTGTGGACTCACAGTGTCCCATCATCACCGACTTCATCCTCCACTCTGTCTGGTTTAACCTGCTCCCCTCTCCACCGGTAACCTCTCCTCTGGATTATCCTCAAACCCAGGATCCCTCTCTCTACTCCTCCTCATCCATCTCCTGCAAAAAACAAAGTAAGAATCAACTCTTGCTCTACAAATCAATACCATCAATCTGTCAAGAGGATATGATGTATTACTCACTGTCTCCCCTTCTTCCTTTCCAGCGGCTCGAGTATTAAATCTGCACCTGTAAATAAAATATCACTTACCTTTTTATCCTGCCTCATGTTCTTACTTCCTTGGTCTGCTATTTGGGGGTCGACGACGTATGAATCCTGAAACTTTTTTTAAATGATCAGAATTGATGCTTTTCCACCTAACTGTGGAGACAGGATTGGCTTATGTTTGTACCAGAAAGTTGGAAGGAGGTGCTCACCAAGGTCACTTTTCAAGCTAGAAGCACCACTAATCATGCACACTAATAAAACACTTTCATATGTGCTGAAATATATTCATCTGCACTACTGAAATCCATTTAGGTGCAATACTAAAATGTGGTCACACACTATTTATATGCTCTCATACATCCAAATAAAACATGTCATCTGTACTATTGAAAAGCTCATACATATTACTGAAATGGTCTTGTTGGCAGTTAAAAAAAGCTCCTATATGTACTCATTTACACTAATAAAATGCTTTTATAAAACTGTATATTTACTCTGAACTGTTTTCATTCACATTGATACAAGTTTTCTTACACAATACTGAAATGTTTTGAAGCACACAAATGAATTACTGTACAGTAGTTTGAAATACACCACTGAAATGCTAGTATATCCACTTTAAAATGTTCTTACACACCTTACTGAAATGCTTTCATAAGCACTACTCTATGAGTGAAATGTTCTCATGTGTAGTACTGAAATGCAAGCATTTGCACAACTGAAATGATTTCATACAGACAAAATGATTGTTCTCATATGCACTACTGAAATGCTTCAAGTTTACTGGTTTCTCATATGTTGTGTTTATAAAAGACTCACTTCTGAGGTGAGGGTGAAACCTGAGTAATATACTGTAGTCCCTCGCTACTTTGTGGTTCAACATTTGTGGACTTACCGTACTAGATGTTATTACCGTTCTTCTCTTACATTTTGTGGTTGGATGTAACTGGGACCCTGTGTACATAATCTCGTTTCATCACATGTACCACATGCGGTGCAAATGGCAATAAAGATTCTCTGACTCTGACTCTAAATGTTTAAATTGTTGTTTAATCTTTTCAGCTTGTCAGTTACATAACTGAAACAAAATGTATGACAATTGCAATCGAAAAAAACATTCTGAATCGAAAAATCTATTTAGACTCAAATCGTGACATCCAAAATTTGAATCAAATCGAATCGCCAGACACAGAGATTCACACCCTGTGCACCTTGTCACCTCTCAATGGTTCTGCTTAGGGGATGTTTAGGATGTGTATGCCTGACCTTGCATTGTAAGGCAATGTAAAAATGTTTTAAAGGAAAAAGGACAAGAGACAAACCTGAGCAAAACTTTAACAGATGGCTAAATGGGGCAAATGCAACAGCAGAATAAACGCATATCTATTTTATGCAGCGCAGACAGAATAGTCTACCGTATGTAAATAGGGATTCAATAATGAATGCACTTCCCCTGCTTTTATTTGCTTTAAGCCCTCACAGTTATACAGACATTGGCACCACGCAAGACACAAATTATAGAGCGTTTTAAAGAAAATATTCAAAGAGCAGCCTGCCACCAGAATATCAGTTATTATTTTTGATGTTGCAATTTCTGACACTTTGATGCAATCAGTGAGTAGCCTCGGCATTCAGCCCTCTCCAGGGAGAGAGCTGTCAAGAGTGAGGAGCCGGTGGGTAGATAATTATGAGAGATCAAACCTCGCTAGTTAGTAGGCAGTAACGGGAGGCAAATGCCAAAAACCAGCCAATGTTTCGCAAACGCTTGTTCAAGGATATCCTAATTGCTATAAGTGGTTCCTTCAGGACTGGCACTTCAAACACTGCTTGCTGCATGATGTCATCTTCCTGGCTCCCCCCCTCACACTCACAATAGGCAAATTAAGGAATAGGGCACAACAAAACATAACAGAGAACAATGTCCTTTTGATGTATTTACGTCCTGCATATGTAAATACAATAAATGTACATTCAAACACAAAAAATAAAAGCAGACACAATTAGCTGAGATGACAAGATCCTAGTTAGTGTCCTTTTTTATGAGTTATAGTTGTTCACATTGTCTTATGTTGATATCAGAGTAAATGACGTCGCACACCGTAATTTATACAGAACACAAGCTAATTTGTATGCAAAGCACAACAAGTACATCCATACTGTTAGTAAATATTAGAGATGTATGATTTCAAAAGCTACTCATTTTGACATCTAGCTTTGTGCTCCATAATTCAAAGTGAGAACACAGTCCGATCTGTCAGTACTGTTTCGAGCGTACTCTTCCACTCCCTTCTTACCTTGCAGTTCAAAGGGAAGGAGAGGGGAAGGTGAGCACAATTAGTTGAAATCAGTCAGAACAAATTGTCCGACAAGCACTGTACAATGCTAAGGCATCATAGTCCATTTGCTGATACTGAAATAACCCTTTTATGGTGACCTGTGCTCTCTAGCAACCAGCATAAAGAACTCCAGTTGTCTAATCAGTTTCTCATACTTCTCATTGACCGGTTTCCAGTCTAATAAGCAAACTTACTTGAATAAGAATCCTAGACCTGTTTCTGTCTCCTTCTGCTACATCAAAGGTAATCCAACCCTCAGCAATCAAAAAGAAGGATTTCATGTTTCAAAAACTATTCGTATTTTCAAAGGAAGGACCACAGCTGACATACAACTGCAGTAAACCTATTGAGTCTTCAGCTCCTTCATTCCTTTTCTCTCCCTGTTGTGAATGTGAATTTTGAGGGTCATTGATCATCTCATTAAATTCAGTCCCAAAGAAAGCAATCCCTTTCACACCGCTCAGGAATTTAGACGCAAAACACCACAACCATCTCTCTTCAGACGCACACAAACACACTCGCACCATCAAACATTGCCAAATGACTGCTTTTCACAGACGAGAAAGAGTGCAATAAAATGATAAAATAAAGTCTATTTTGTTCAAAAGGGGTAAAAAGGGGTCATTTTCTGCATAGAGTGCTGAAGTGTTAGCATAACAAAGCATTGGCTGGCGAGCTAATGGCTCTTCATCTGTGACGAGGAGCTCACAAGCTTTTCACTGTTGAGCTTCACATAAAGTGTCCTGAAACAACAGCTCCTGACCTTCTTACATTCAAACACAGGAAATCCCACTGACAAGCTGAGTGTCTATGCACGTCCACACACCAACAGACACAAAGTAAAAGTAAAACAATAAACATGCCAGAGGGCGTTAAAGTTTATTGAGAAAAATATAATGGAATAGACACAATTACTTTCTTAGATTTAACTGGCAGCGCGGTCTAGTGAGTGCTCAGAAGCCCCGCAGTGGCTTGGTTCAGTCTAATTGTCTCTCTAATTGGTGATGTCTAAAGGGGGTCTTCTCTTTATTTTTGGACAGAACAGCATGCCATCACGCAAGGCAAATTACATAGACAGGCTGAAACACAACAGAGAATGCACAAATGACAGAAAGTGGAAAAAAGTGAGTGCAGGGGTACAGGGGGATGGGGGATGATTATCATTATTATTATATTCACCACTGGGAGATGACATTTTAAGAATGCTGAGTTTCAGGTGGCTAAACATCCAAATTGCTTCTCTCCCAAAGGCCCCATAGTCTCCTTCGTCATCCAGAATATGGCTGCGTTTGTTAAGGATGAGGTCATGCTGCTCTCTGCAAGACAGGCCTCATTCTCTAGTCCTCAACCCTCATGCTTTATCTGAGAGGCCTGCCTTTGATGTGCTCATAATATGAAGGACGGTGGGCTATCAGCTAGCTGTCAGCTCGGTAACTACCGTGCATTGCTCCCAGGGGCAACGGAGCCAGCCAAGTCAGCATGGCTGCCCTGCGCCCAGAAACTCTGCTGCTGATGAACCTGATTAATTCCCCGGAACGCTGGTTTGTCTTCCTGCAGTTCAGTCAATGACTTCATTCAGCAGGGTGAGGTCACCAGAGGCCCGGTAATAAAGGCACTGCACTTCACAGAGAAGACAGCATGCCTGTGTGCAGTTCTTTAAAAAAAAAAAAGAAAGCCCTTCAAGAAAGAAGGTGGTTAAAAAAAGGACAACATCCAAGTGTTTTTTGCTCCAGAGAAGCAGTTCTTGAGCATGAGGCAAACATACAATACTTCATCTCATTCCTGCTGTCTTTTACACATTCTTTTCTCTTTCTTATTATAGGCAAAATAACTGGAAGGACAATGAATTATTAGCACACACAGAAGCTACTGGAAGGATGTCCCATACTAGGGAGGCTCCATTAAATGTGACTTTTCTTTATAAGAACAGAGGTTCACATGAGTAACTGGATTTCTTAAACAAGAAAGAAAGTGTTGCTTTCCCCTTCGACTTTGACCACTTCCTATTCATTTTGAAAAGTTTCAGCAATTTTATTGAGAATAACATGATATAATGAATGAGTGTTCAATAAAACCATTGATTGTCACACGAGTTGTCCTCTTTTCTCCTTGAGTCATAACTGATGTGGCACAGTGGTTTAGAACTGTAGTTTCATATAACAATGGGTATTACGAGGCAAAGGCCTTTAAACAAGTCAAATAAAATTGGTCATTCACTTTTTGAATCTTAATAACAATCTGGGGAACTTCGCTCCAGCAAACGACATGGGAAAATGACACAGCTTAACTTGAGCAAGTAACTCACTCTTGAGCTAATGGGATTGTAAAAAAAAAGGACAATATCTCGAAATGTGTCATAAATTTTCTGAATATTCTTGCCATCTCCACGATGATGATTGCTGCTATACTCTACAAGCCATGCAAGTCTAGTCACTTCATATAATCTGAAGCCATAAACAACAATAGACCCCAGCCACATAATAACGGGCTTTGGAGGGTTTTTTTTTTTGGTGGCTCAGGTAAGATAAGCAGATGGGGAACAAATAAATAAGGCTGTGGACTGCCCATTCATCCGTTGTGAATGAGAAGGGGGAGTGAAAGAAACTACAAGCCTGCAGTGATGCACGGCTCTGCAAGCTCATAAAGCAGGCCATCAGCTGACCTCTGAGGCACAGGGGGACAGGCAGGACCTTTACGACCATCACCAGATTTAATAGCCAATAATGACTGAAATAACTGCTTAAACCTTTAAGGACCTGCACAACCACATGGTAGCAGTGACAGCAAAGCACGGTGGACGGAAGGAAAGCAAGTGATATACTCAGCCAGGGCACTGACAGGGGCCATGTTTCAATCGGGGAGAAAATGACAGATGGAAAGGGACACTACCATGACATGTGTGTCTCTTTAACGCAAGCCAATTGGCTTGCCTATTTTGTGTGGAGAAAGACACATATAAAGACTAAAGCCATAAAAAAAAACATAAGAAAAATGTACTTCAATTTTCTTGTAGTTTTTGTTATTTTATTAGGGATAATTATAACAAAAATATGGTTTTATTCACAGATAAATACTAAATGCATTTTTTTGTCTAAATAATTAACCGTGTCGGATGTGCTTATTTTTTGTCACATGATTAAACAAGTTCAAAACAAGCTAAGAACCTGTCAAATTTGCTTGTTTTGCACATTTGAGTATAGCAATGGTTCCTAAATATTTTTTCAGCATTCAACCCACAAATTGACTGCAGCAGAGAACTGCAATCCCAATTTATATTAGTTGAAGTATAAACACATTCTAAATGTCAAATATATTTTAAAGTATGTAATATAGACATGTTATTTGTCTTTTTATTTATTGTACAAATAATATAAAAAGGCTTAAACAATTAATTGCTAAACCTCCCAGTTTGAGTTCAGCAACATGCAGTGGATGGGTGTCAGGGTGGAACAGTTGTTAGAGCTGTCATCTCACAGCGAAAGGCTCACAGATACCAGCCTTACTGAGTGGAATTTGCATGTTTTCCAACACACAAGTTTTCTCCTGGTATTCCAGTTTCCTGCTGCAGACGCAATACTTTGATGAACTTGTGACCTGTTCAGGGTGTACCGCACTTCTTTCACAGGGACTGCTGAAGAGTGAGCTCCTTTATGATCCAGATGGGCCAAAGTGGATAAACGAAAATGAATGCATGGATGGACACACAGTGGGGTCCAGACCTCAACTTTGGAACCCACTAAACTAGAGTGTGCCTACAAAGCTATGCACAGAAATGCATACACAAAAAAGAAAATAATAAACCACACAACATTGACGCAGATCGAATGGTGCACACTACACAGAGAGAGCGAGAGAGAGAACACTCTTCATTGTATTTCAAGTCTCAGTATATATATATATTTACTAGAGTGAAATAAAAATTATTATTAACAATCTTTGTTTAGCAGACTTCTTTATACATTCTTATGTCGAGTCTAAGTTACTGCAAGCTAGTATCTTTTGGACAAAGATCATAACATCAATTCATTAACTGTTGGCAGCAGACTAATTCTTATTTTCCATAAACTCTCTAAACCTAATACAGTACTCGTGAAAGGAGGCCCATTTCACAGGCTGGCACATGTTCAAGCAACATATGCCACATAATCTCTTAAAAAGCATGATCCGAGTCCAAATTTAATTATGTAATAGCACAAACGAAATCAGAGTGCCGACACAGCAGAGCCCTGATACACAGCGTTCTGCCACTCTCCTCTCATTCTCCTCATTTGTTTATTGCTCTCACCAGTCCCAGCAGCCTTGAGGGTTACAGTGTCCAGAGTCCACTCAACGCTCTGCAGATGGCTCCGAGGCGCCATGCTCATTTCACATGGTTGTTTGTCTTTTTAATAAGGTCTACTTGAGAAATACGACCATTGTTATATCACCATAATACTTTTTCATGGTCTCACAAGCCATTATTTCTAGCCCGTGATGTTTTTTCATATACAGAACCCAGTGTTTTAACTTGCTTTTTAAATGTTTTACTTCTTAGTAAGTTCACATGGCTTTACCGTGGTCTAAATCAGTTGATGCGGTACGGCTGTGGTGGCAGTCAGATGAGCTTTAGCAGTTTCAGAGACTAAATGGGTGGGAAGCTCAGGGGATCTTCATGGTTCCCTGATCCCTGCACTTCCTTTGGCAGCAGCATTCAACTTGCAAAGCACTGAGCTGAGGCTCTTGATCTCTGTAGAATACCGATAAAATTTAACCAGCGAACAGTGTCAGGCCTTTGCCGAATATCACACTGTCCCTAAACATTGCTGAGACGGAGTAAAATTATGTATGTGACCATAAAAACGACAAAAGGAGTTCTAGGGATGTCTATATACTAGATACCAGGTCACCTTTTTTTTCTTGTTACAGTATCAATAAATCCTGGGACAAAACTGCATATCTTAAGCACCTTACTGGCGACTTTTACAGTGCAGCCAGCGCTTGGCACGCACACGATAACATTCCCCTCACACAATGGTCTAATCTTCATGGCACAGGTAGCACTGGGATTGTCTTGGATGTGCACTCTGCCGTTGCCTGGGTTTGTCCCAGCATTAGAGCCCTCTGCATTCCTTTGTGCTTTTTAACCAATGAATTAAAGAGGATTTCAACAGTGAAATGCTTATCGAAAAAGAAAATACTTTTACGCAGAGATAAACAAATCAGACAAAAAAAAGTTGGAAAGAATTTCACAAACTCATTCCCTAATAAGAAAGAGCTTCTTAAGATAACAACGCTTGATTTAGACTTTTTCTTACACAAAGAGTGAGGAAAAGTGAACCCGTGAGCTAAATGGGACAGGGTTCATTTTGAGTCAATGCTTTATACAATAGTTTACTTTACAAGTTGTATTGGTAAGAGCCAATCAGTTTCTTGTGTTGCGAGTAAATAAGTTGGGGAGTATTGTTTGTAGATTAAATATTCAGGTCACTTCTCCCTAGAAATCTTTTAATTTTTTAATCCATGCAGATGTTTGTTTTCAGAAAACTTTCTGAAGTGCATCCCCAGATGAACACTGAAAGCATTCCTAAGTAGCTGAGTTGCTCCTATACAAAATACCTCAAAGCGTCTAAGATAATACATGTGGATTGAAATGCAATCTGCCTTCCACTTCTTGCCTAGATAAGTACAGCCATTGACAAGACCTGGCTTCCTCCTCTTATCTCGCAAACACTTGATACCAGAAACTCTGCATGAATAAGTCTTTCAAGATTGTGATGTAAATATATCCGATTAATCGCAACAAGGAAAACTGCAACAACTAGTGCTCCCACCCCCTAAACAACATCGTAAAAAATGTTTCTTTGCTTGCATTTGTATCAGAAGTATTTTTCTTATCCGTTTTTTTCACTACTCAGGAGTCTGTGATGACATAGCCCAAAGTCACATAACAATGATCTGCTTTAATCTATGTTAATCTATTGTAATATTTTCTTTGTATTTCTTAAATAATATTAATAACATTAATTTTAAAGCAAGACAAAATGAGAAAACTGCAGCCAAAACTACATTTGGATAATCTATGCAAAAGCTTTGAGCCCATTTTGACTCCTGATGGATTTAGTGACATATCCACCCCCTCTAACACTCCCAGCACTAAAACATTTAATTTTACTGAGTAGATCCCCAGGACACAAAAGGAAACCATCAGGTCCATGTTCAAGTTTAATTACTGATTACTGATTTAAACCTAGTTGGAGCCCTCCAGGCCTATTTCTGCTTCTGTGGTAAGAGCGAACAGTGAGGAAGAGGTGCCGAAAATGACAGAGGGGAAAAGGATAACTGCATGTGTGGTGATTTTAGGCTTTTTAAATCACAGTCTACTTGTATTGGGGGAAGAAAAATATGCTGTTGCATGTGGCTGGGGGCAATTTGAAGCACACTTATAAAATGCAAGAAATCTGCAAGTTTACCAATGTCATCAATACATTCAATATCCTCAATATCCCTCCAGTCCACAATGCGGCACTCTTTTCACTTTATGTTGCACTGATTAAAAGCAGATTGCGATGAGCTTCATTTTGCCACCTACCATCTGTTCTCACTTCACATTTCACACTATTAAACGTCTGCGTATGTGGGTGTTTGTGTATGAGAGTAAGTCTGTGTGTATTTGTGTTTGATTAAGCTCCATCTCACAGCCATCATTCTGCCAATTCCTCTGAATCTATTGCAATCCCCTCATCACACGCACTGTTTCATTTACATTCCTTGGGTCTTGTTTGAAGAATAGCTCAGGTGGGGGAATATATTTTCGAAGTGTCCCTCTTATTGGTTTACCCAGATTTCAGAGGGCTTGAAAAGTTGCAGTTGGACACCAAGGGAGGCATTTTCACCTAATGAAACCCAAGATCAATAGAGTTGGTTTCTCTTCTCATATATAGTATATGTACACAAGGGAAATAAAGCATTATTTTTCTTCCTCAAATGTATAATGAATACCATTCTTTATTTAATACTTAGTTCAATTCAACATGTGCTGCAAAGGGGGAACATTTCCTCTGATGATGTCCCTATCTTAAAGAAAGGAGAAATGAAAGTAGAAACGTAAAAAAGAAGTATTAAAAAAAAAACTGAGCATAACATACCTGAAAATATAACTCCTTTAAAAATTTTAACGCTTGGAAACATTAACATATTAATCTGTTCTACCAACAGCAATCAACATACTTTAAATCGAGAGCTCAAGATTTAAAGGGGAAGAAAAGAGAAAGCATAGGAACGTGGAGAGAGAAAAACAGAGCTGATAAGCGAAGAGAAGAAGGGAGATGAGGGTGAAGAGAACGAGCGTAGAGCAGTCACTTCAGGTGCAGCCATTATTGGCGGCAGAGAGAGGACCTTTCTTATGTAATCTGTGAATTCATTCAGCCTCCATATCAGATGATTGTCTGGGAGAAGAAAAAGCCATTTTGAAGAGAACGGGCTGCATGAAAAGGATCACCTCCCCGGTAGCTCACCCCTCCATGTCGAACCAGGCGCATGGCACCGAAGGTCAGCAGAATTATTGGAGGTGGGGGTGGCCCTGCCAGAGAAGACAATGATATGGCCTTAACCCTCATTTAGAGGTGTCATTTTCCCACCTGACCCCCCTGCTAAAGTGTTATTTTTCCATGTTATGAAATGTGATAGCTCTCTGGTGAAACAGGAGTCTCTAGTTAGGGAGGTATTACTTTGGCGTGAAGCTGCAGCGAGGCAGGCTCAGTCTCTCCTCCAAATGGGCTGGCTTTTGGCTTACTTCTTCATGCGACGCAGACAGTTCAATCAGGGTAAAACAACGTTCATTTAACCGCTTGGCTAACAACAGCCAGTGGCACACAGCAGTACACACAGGAGCCCTGAGATTGCACAGTTAGGGGAGATGATGATAATGTCTTTGTGAATTTCACCCAAACATGTCATTTTAAAATAAGGCTCTCCACAGGGCTGTGTTAGGTGTCATAAGCTGTTGTTTTCAGTTCCTCCTCTTTTTCTCCCTCCCAACAAGCTGAGGGAACTTTTTTATTTATTTATATATATTTGTTTTATTTTTTGGAAAAAGCAGAACTAACTTTTTGTTTAAGTTCAGCAATGAAATACTAATCAAGAAACAAATGCAAACATATATTTAATTCCATTCAGTTTATGTTAATAGTGCAGAAGTTGCCTCAGGGCACTGTATAAAAACATTCAAATACATTAAAAGAATGTATCCATATTATCACATTCTGAGTATCATCAGCATGACAAATGGACATTTATCCTATGCTGTTTAATAACTTTACCTAATGGAAGAGTATACTGTATAAAGTAAAGATCATTGATCCAAGCACCAAACCTTGAGGAACATCCATGACCACCTTTGATGTATGAAAAAGATTCATTATTTACATTTACAAACTGGAATATATCCAATAAATATGATTTAAACCATTTTAGAGCTGTTCCTGCAATCTCAATATCATATTTAAGTCTCTGTAGTAGAATATTGTGATCAACTGTATCAAATGGAGCACTGAGGTCTAACAACACTGGGGCGGCCGTGGCGTAGTGGTAATGGCAGTCGTCCCCCGATCGGAAGGTTGGAGGTCCGAATCCCGGTTCCCCGCACCATGTGTCGTTGTGTCCCTGGGCAAAACACTTAACCCCAAGTTGCTCCCGGTAGGACTGGAAGGTGCCTTGCATGGCAGTCGCCGCTACCGGTGTATGAATGTGTGTATGAATGGG
>JARVJN010000834.1:22595667-22606845 GCA_031763805.1 Argolebias nigripinnis | reverse complement strand
AATCAAAAACAGGAACATATCTGCATTGGTTTTTGCCAGGATTCCAACAGATTCCAACAGAGATTTAAAGCACAGGGTCACTGTTTCTTTAGAGGAAAGAAGATAAATTAGAACAATGATGCGCTTTTAAAAATATATTCCACTCAACTGCATTATATCTATTATTTGGTTAATTATTTGTCTTTTCCGCGCTTCAGATCACAAACTACTGAACCCAGGGGACGTGGGCTGCAACAGATTTAAAGAAGAGAGCCGTGGCAAAGACACGGACCCCCTCCTGAGCGACTCGGAGTCAAAAGGCCAGGAGGAGCGGACTGCGGAGCTGCTTCCGGACGCCGCCAAACCGACCACCTCGTCCCCGGCGGTGATGGGCCCCCGGGGGAGCCAGGCCGCCGCGCAGCAAGACAAGCCGTCCGATTTAAGCCACTCGCAGAACGCGGCGACCTGCAACGTGACCTCTGTGATCCACTCGCCCCCCTCGGCCCCCAAACCCAAACTCTGGTCCCTGGCGGAGATCGCCACGTCCTCGGACAGGTGTAAAAGCGGTGGCGGCGCAGGCGACGCGCAGGGCTTGGGTCACCAGAGCACCGCGTCCCCGTCCCGGTCCTCCCCGCAGTGCCCCCTCCCCAACAGCACGGTCCTGTCCAGGCCCCTGTACTACACGTCCCCTTTCTACCCGGGCTACACGAACTACGGTGGCGCTTTTGGACACCTCCACGGTGGCTCGGGCTCCGCCACGGCGCACTTCAATGGAATAAACCAGACTGTGTTGAACAGAGCAGAGGCTCTGGTGAGGGAGAGCCAGAGAGTCAGGAGCCAAACGCAGGTAGACCTTTGTAAAGACTCCCCTTTTGAACTAAAGAAAGGTATGTCGAATATTTAATGCCTGAATATTTGCCACTCACCGCGGACATTTATTTATTTTTATTAAAAATGTTTGGCGTGGTTGCATTAAAAAAAATGGAAGAAGAAAAAAAAAAGATGAAGCAAATGCTGCAGAACAATTATTTTCTGAACGCTTCTCATCAGATTGTTTTAGTTTCTGAATGCTAAACTGTAAAACAAGGACGGTCTTTTAAAAAAAAAAATCGCTGCAGCCGCATATTTGTATTAAAGACTAACAATGTATATTTAATGTAGCTTTTTTTTTGTATTTAAAATGAACAGCACATTATCTTTGAAGTAAATTATGGAGAGAGAGAGAGTTGTGCAGCGATTATTTGGGCGAACAGCTGGTTTTGCTTCGTGTGTCGACGGTGCTTTACTTAATCTATGCAACGTTTGAATTCCGTTTTGCACAATGACAGATGGGCCAGAGGTAATTATTTCCAAATTTTCCAGGCAGAGGAAGTGAAAGGCCTGCTCAGCTGAAGGATGGTGCAATATCAAAACAATCATTTTGTGTTAAACTGCTGCACGGATAAAAAAAAAAAAAAAAAGAGTGAATGAAAACAAAACATATTGATTGTTTTATGATCATTTTATGAAGCTTATACTCGTTCCACTCTGTTTCTGTGCTGCACGCTCCTAAAAGAGGATATTGATATAATAACAGCGAGGCGCAGTCGTTTAACCCAATTACCTCCCGTGTTTTATCCGGCGCAATCAGGTGGTGAACTCCGGTAATGAGCTCGATTTTATGCCAAATTTGGACCTCATTACAATTTTCCAAGGCGTGGCAAAGCTGTTAAAAGGGAAAGCGGCCATGCATTTAAAACATACTGGCCCATTATGGATAAATATATGTCATTAATGGACAGTCTCCTTTAATGACGCGTTGGATGTGGAGCCCTGGAGAGTGTTGCGCTGCGCACATGGCTACAGAAACAATATCATATTATTATTATTATTATTATTATTATTATTAGAGGGCAGCTGCTATAGACAGCCAGTCTTCTAACTCTTCCAACTTCTGCAGGTAGGTGTCACACTTGCTCCTAATTTCAGTGAGGGTGGGGGAGCGGGGGTGGGGGGGTCTGCTAATCCGTCACGGAAGCCCATGCGCGCGATCAAATGGCCTGCTGAAGAAGAAAAAAAGGAGAAGATGTGAAGCCACTGGGGCAACAATGATGATTACAGTTATTATGAGGATTAGAGCAACTTTGACAAGAGGATAAAAAATAAAAGGAACAAAAAAAAAAAAAGAAATAAAAATAAAAGAAACCACATGGAGATCATAAAAGGGAGGAGGGGATTTATAATTTTTTTTTATTCAATAGTGTGATTATATTTTTATGGATTTGTGTGGTTTATAAAAGCTGCAACAACAACAACAACAACAACAGCTTCGCATCCCTTGTATAAAAATATAAGTTATTGTATACGAATAGGCCTCCAAGCCAAAAGGCCGCAGTTTTATATCATTTCAAAATTGTATTGGATTCCTTTTTATTCTTTTTATTCGTTTAGATTTTGTTTATTGCGGAGCTTTTAAAGGGCGTTGAATCAGTATAATTATTATTATTGATGTCGTTATTGTTGACCTCCACCGCGGCGGGACAGCATGCTCTTGTTTATGGCTGCCATTAATCTCTATAGTTTACTTTCGCCTTTCTCCAGTGGGAAATCTCCCCTGAGGTTTCTGTAATTCCCTCAGCCTTAATGTCCTCTAGTTGGCTCCTCTATTTTAATCTGACAGAGTGTGCTGCAGCAGTGATGGCGACGCATCAGCCCGCTAAATAGCATAATTATGTTGTAAAAAAAATACAAATAAAAAAACAAGCGGATTCCTTGGTGGGGGTTGAACTCTTTGATGCCATGTCCCATTGGACAGCGTTTGGAGTTCTATTAGAACTACAGATTTATTTATTTTGTATTATTATTGTTCTTTGAGTATTATTTTATAACTAAATAAAACAAGTTTTCCCGAGAATGACAGCACTGCGTGACTTCCACACCAGGTGTGTGGGAATAGAAAAACATGTCAAAGAGAGTTGATTTTATTTTCTCTTTAACGATTGTTGTTTACGAGTGTGTGTGTGTGTGTGTGTGTGTTTGAGGCACATCAGAGCAATTTGATATTTTTTTTGTTTCTATTATCCATTATTTAAATATCTAATAACAAAACTGTTAATTAGGACAAAACATTAATTAGTCAGAATAATTGAAAAAAATATTTCCCTCACTCAGCATAATAGTTTATTAACATAATAGATAGTTTTGTTTATTTGCATGTTTTTGATGCTTTTAATTTTATTTTTTGTTTGTTTTTCCATTGCAGAAATTTCTAAATTTAACAACAACAAAAAAACAATTCTCAACCAATTTTCAAAAAGACAAGCATCAATCATAAATAATAATAATAATAATAATATTAATATAATATTAATTACTATTATTATTAATTAATTAATTCCTACATTGCTGAAGTGAAATTACAAGCTTTAAATACCCCAATTTAACATTAAGTAAAAAAACTCTTACAACTGTTCATAATTATTGGATTAAAAAAAATATAATTTTTTAAAATTTTTTTATTTTGAAAGCCTGCTGATGAGCCGGGGTTCCTCCTCTCAGAGTTTGCTGTGCTTCATCAGAGCCACGACAGCCTGCAGGGGAGGAGGAGGAGGAGATCCTCTCTGCAACCTTCACCATCGGTCCCTGCATGGCTTCTCCTCCTCCTGAATGGCGTGTCGGTCGGTTCATTGTTGGGATCGCTACAATTTGAGAATACTAAGTAGGCTTGAAGCGGTTCCCACGTGTGAGAAACGAGGGGGGGAAATAATCCGACAGGAGAAGAAAGTGCAGAGAAAACAGGAGAAGGTCTGTGCCCTTCACTCCGACTTTGTTGGTGAATCCCGAACGTTGTGAAAAAAAAATATTTAAAAATACTTTTCGTCGACTCAGACTGCTTTTATCACAAACTGAAAAACTTGAACATATCATTTCCAAAGATGGCGCTGGAAATCAACATTCAGATGCTTCAAAATCAAACATGTTGAAAACCCGACAGGAAACAAACAACGAAACTATCAAATTAATTTTTTTATTTTTAAAAAATCATCTTACTGAAGTTTGCCGGATTTTTGTGATTGCTTATGCAATAACCCAGAATTTTAGTTGTTATAAAAGACATTTCTGAAAGAAGAAAAAAAGTGTTAAACTTGACAAAACCAACAGGAGCAGCAACTCAGTCTAAACCTGAATATGTGTTGGAGAACGATGGGAAGTTCATCCGACCTTTCTTTTCTTTCTTTGTCTTCATGTGTGTGTATGAGGGGTGAGAGAGCGAGAGAAAGGGGGGGAGATAAATAAATTATTTTAGCTATAAAAATGAAAAACAAACTAAAGGCCTGGGTGAAAGGCCACTGTTAAGGTGTGGTATTCCAGTTTTGATCTAAAACTATTAATTTACATGCAAATGCAAAATCCTGGCTACACTAAATAAAAAAAAAAACATTTTGGAGAAGCTATAATTGGGTTGTTTGAAAAACCAAAACTTTTGTTGCCAAATAAGAAGCTTGACTTGCAGACAGAGAGGAGGAACAGTTCTCTGTGCGTCAGAGCGCAAGGTGAAACCTGTTACGCGCACATTACAGTGGCTATAAGCTAACGGGACATCTAAACAGACCGTGGATGCAACACATCGGACGTGCACGGGCTCAGATTCAGCTCAAAGTGCGTAAACAGACACCCGGCTGGACTCCGGCAGCTCAGATTGTGTGCAGGGGTCATATGAGCAGAACGTGTTGCCAAATGCAGAATAATAATAATAATAAAAGAAAAAGCTTGTCCAAAATAAGGCTGCTTTTTATTTTATTTTATCAGTACAACCATTGGTTCCAGAACTACTGAAACAACTGTTTCTAAAACAAATCCATGAGGTTTCATGCAAAACGAGAAGGTGAATTAAACAGATCTGAGACGAGACAAACCACACGTCAACTTCTGCCGTTGTTGCGTCTGAACTACACGTGCACACTTTTCCTGGGGTAAAGACTCGTGTCAGTGTAACATCAGTCCCAGCCTCAGCCCGAGCGTTAAGTGGAGTTATAAAAAGCGGCCCTGAACGCCACACTAAAGCGACCCAGATAAGGTGGCAGAGAGCGATTTACCGCTATTTTCTTGCACTTCACGCTCTGTTTTTCTGTTTCTCCGTGGAGCCCCTCTGGGAGAGATTACACGTGTAATTTTCAGCTGCGAGATGTTTTGAGTGACCTGCCCCCCAACATAAATAAAACATTTTTATGAAGTACGGAAAAAAAAAAAAGAGTGATGAATGAAGTCTTTGGAAGGGTTGACGTCCTGTAAAACATTTTTATTTTATAGCAACTTTACCCAAATACGCTTTGACAATGGTGTTTACAAAAAAAATAAACAAAATAAAGTTTTCATCTGTGTTAAAGCTGAGATCTTAAAACAATTTGTGCTTGAACAGTGCAAACAAGTAGCCTAATTGCACTTAATCATTGAGGCAATCCACACACACACACGTCCACAGAGCTCTCCTCTGAAAGCACCTTGACGCCTTGAAAGGAGCTGCTCATGGACCAATCTGCTCTGACAGCAGTGTGGCGTGAGCCTCTGACCCCGTGACTGCAAAGGGTCTGTGTTCAGTGGCCATGTAAGGGCTCACTGGAGCTCACACGAGGGGTTCTGCCCTGCCCTGGGGGAGGTGACATGCACACACACACAAACACACACACACACATCCCTATTCGCAGAAGGGACTTATGGCCTTGCTCCATGCCAAAGGTCCTCAGGTATATGCATGGCCACAGCTCAGTAAGCGTGCATCCACCCACCGGCGGGCTCTTCCATGGTGTCCGTGCACATGTCGGGCCTGTATCCTTGCGTGGACATCATGTCCAAACGAGCAGGTTCCGCTTTCAGAACTCAGAAAATGTCATAATCTAATTTCAGGCTGATGAAAATAATAAAATTGTAAACTTTTTTCCCCTCTCGTTTTTATTGCAATAAATCGTTGCATGACACAGAGCACTAATCTCACGAAATGAACGACTGTGAAGAAGATTGATGAAGTGTTTTCTTTCAGTGACTTCACAGGCTCCACAAGGGAGGAGGGGTACCAAGCTGCCTGAATGTTTATTTACATTTGCCCTTTTTAAATGATCCCTTTCTTCTCGACATCTGCTCCACATTACCACACAGATATCTGTCCTAATGACCGCTATAATGTCTGTGCTCACACACTTGCTCCAACATACACACACACACACACACACTGCCTGGAATATTAGCATTATCCCCTGTTCATTTGGGACACTTCACCCTCTTCAAACCACCTTGCGCAACAAATGGACCATCTCTCGCTGCTGACCCTTTTTGTTTGCGCCAAGCTTCTCATTTTTGCTCCCAGTTTGGTCTGATGGATGCAAATGGGCACTTACTTAATTGGATAGTTCCCAAGATGGAGATAAAGAGGGGGAACGCTTTTTTTTTCTCTCCCCAGTTTCCTTAAGTTATTTTGAGCTTTGCTCAGTTCAGTGGTGTGTGGAGACAATGCTAATGAGACGGGGCAAGGAGTCTCCAGCAACACTTGCCTAACTCAAAGCTTTCTGGCCAATACCAGCCCTCGCTCCCAGATGGAGAGGGGAAGAAAGCTGCTCGAACCCCATGTGCGACAGTGTCTTAATGCTAATTTAGGAAAGTGCCACAGAGTGATGTAACTATATGAAACTAGCCAATCAGAAGGATTTTGCTATTCAAAGCAGATTTAATGACAGCAAAATCTAAACTAAACACAAATAAAGTCAAATTATTTTATTTCACGTTTCAAGTGTGTCATGCTTCTTTATAAATGTAAATGGTGATTACTTGTGAAACATATTTATCACTTTCCTGTTGTTTCTGGACCTCACCAGAGAGGAAAAAGAGAGAGGAAAAAAAAAAAAAAACCAGGCAGTGGCAGCCTGCCAGTGGGAGTGTGCTGGCTGCTGCACACTGATTAACAGCACAGTTTACAGCCAACTCCAATAGGTAATCTCATCAGAGAGAAGCTTTAAACAGATAAAGACCACCCCTAACTACCCCCCTCCACCAACTGCATCCCTCCCCACTTGAGATGTCCCGTCGAACTCAGTGAGCGAGAGCCGCTAACACCTGAAGCAAGATGACATGGCCGGACACAAACTAGGCTCAACTCATCTATTGACCTCATTTTCAATAAAGGAGCCATTTCCAGTCTGATGGATGATTTGTTGGTCTTGCATGGAATGGCCATCTGGATGGAAGGATATACTCGCTGTAGTAGGTAAGCATCGTCGGCCAACTAGGACTCTATCTGGACAAAAACGTGCACCTTGTAGTTTTGCATCTCACTCAGGTGTGCATCAGAAAACACAGAAAATGTAAAAGAACTGGGGGAAAAAAAAGATAAATGAGTTTTGCACCATATGGTTACCGTGGCTTAGTTTTACTCATGTCAAGGCAAACACAAGTTTGTTTTTAGTTATTTATTTTTGATCCAAAGTGAGAAAATCCCTTGTTGCATCTGGAGACATAACAACAGTTCATTCAGAAATCAAAAGCTTTGTGCCCAGGCTTCTTTGTTGTCGAATAAAGACGAGGAATCCAAAACAAATCAGTGAAAGAGCTCCGTCTGTAGTAAAACCCCTTGTCCTACACAGCCTGCTTTTTGTGTGAGGAGCTCAGATTGGGTTCACAGTAGCTGCACTTTAAGTATAGAAAGATCTGATTTATTAGCTTGTCATGGGAAGCATTGTTCAAGAAGGCAATCAAAAAGCACTTACCTAGCTCCTCTAAAATAACTGCCTTTTTTCACTCGCTAATTTGTGTAACTCCCATGGAGAGTCTAGCAAAGAGTTTGATGAGGCATATAATGATGATTAATGAATTTATTGCCCTGCTGCTCATCAAACAGTTGTCGAATAGACTTCTCTCTAATTCTGCCAATGTGTCGTGCAGGTTGCAGACAGGCAAAGGGGCACAGACAAGGAAGTGCTGCCCTCCCTTTGGCTGTTAACCTGGTTGACCTGACAGACCGCAAGAATGTAGGATAGGCAGAGTGAAAACACAATGAACAGTTTAAACAAAGGTTAAACTGGAAATGCCTGCTGGAAAGAACACATGATCTAAACTTTCTGATAACAAGGTGGTGGTGGGGATGGACCAGTTCTGAATAGCATCTTCTGCCATGATGACGTCTCCCAGAACTCCTTTTCATCAGCAGAAGAATGACAGGAACCACAAAGGAGGCTATGGAGTCCTAGTGAGTCAACAGAAATCATTGTGCACACAGTTTACATGAAGCGTTCACCACAGAGAAAAATTCATACATTTTATTGATCCACAAGGCCGAGTCTTATCACAAACAACAACTTACAACAGGCAGGACAGGGAGAGACTACATAGTAATCACTTGTGATCTGTTCACTGCGGGGTCATAAGCATGTTTACATACGGTATTGCTAAACTAGCCCACCCCCTGCACTCACACTCTTTTAAATCTGGGGTCACATATCTCCCTATTGGAAGTTTGCACTTGATTAAACCCACCACCCAGCTCTTTATTAACCTTATTTACCCAAGAAAATCCCATTGAGATCACAGATATCTTTTGCACAGGGAGGCCTGGGCTCCTTTTCATGGGGCCAAGATGGGGGTAGAGGTAGGGCAACCGACTTGGGACCAGAATGCCGCCGCTCTACTTCCAGCCATTCCCCACATGTTGTGGTGTCTCTGAGCAAGACATCCAATCCCTAATTGCTCCCTGGGCGCTTACATAGCTGCCCATTGCTCCACCTGGGTGTATCTCGCGTGCGGGATAAATTCAGATAACTAATTTTGCCATTATATGGAAACATACAATCTCAGACTTCCCTTTTCGCTATAAAGGCAGCCTAACATGCATGTTTTTGGAAACTGGAGGACTTGGAGAAAACCCATGCAAACACAAGTAAAGCATACAAACTTGAAGCAAAAAGACCATAGGAACCAAGGTTCTTGTTGTGAGGCAACAGTGCTAACCACTAAGCTGTCATGGTACCCTTCACTTAGCTCTTGCTCCTTTGTCAAATCTGCTTGATTGAGTTCTAACTTGTTCACAATCTCTGGCAACTGAAGAACGCGTTGCTGCAACTCAGCCCCACACTCCCATCACACTCTCTCTCCACCAACACACACACACATATTCCCACACCCTCCATCACTGCCTTCGAGATCAGTTCCCTGGATAGACCAGATTCTGCATTTACTTATTCATTAGGCTGGTCCCTCAAATACATCAAAGAGCTCCTTCACTCGCACAATAAACTAATAAAAGCAATTAGAATTCCCATATTTTCTTGGCAATACTGATCTCTTGGGTGCCAACGTTAGATAATGAGAGTCTCATGACATAAGTTTTCTGAGAAAGCTTTTTTTTCTATCTCTTTCTAGTATACATGCTGTTCATGTGCTGTGCATCATACAGTCTATATAAGATGCAATTTCTTCATATGTTTTACGTTAAATGTTGTACTGTAGTTACAATTAGAAGTTTTTTTTAAATAAGTAAGAGGTGCATTCAAACACAATGGTGCCCTGACCATCACATATTCCATATTAAATGTTATCAGTTTAAGGTCTTTAAATATTTATTTCCCTCTCTTGATATTTTTCTCATTTTGATAGAGTGGAAGGATGGGTTCAAGCACAGGCTATTCTGGATCTGATAACCTCTTCTACTGGTATGGTGGAGATGAAATGCATTCGTCAAAAGGAGAAATTGGGATTCACTCAGTGCCGCCTGATATTGCTTTCATTCCTTTTCCTCAATACAAAACACGGCAACCCAATCAGAGGAATCAGCATATGCAGATGATTGTGATAAATTTTTCATGAACATGTTTCATCCTAAAGCAGATAAAGACGACAAAGGAGGAAGTGCTTATTGAACAAAAGATGGAATCAACAGAGTGAAAAATGGTGTCAAAATGAACTTTCTAAGTGGGTGTTGTGCTTCACAAACTGCTTCAGTTTTTTGACAAGTGTACATACGATTTAATGACTGCATACTGTATGCAGAATAGGAACAGTTATGCAGCTTGTTTGTATTTATACAGTGCAATTTTTGTGACATCTTTGCGTCAAGCGTTTACTGCTGCAAGGAAAAAAGAAAAATAATATCCTTCCTGTGCAACACATTGGACCAACAGTCAGTAAGTTCACTTGCATATATCACCGATATGCTAAAACCATCCTGCCTGTGTCCTGTGGGAATGCTGGAATTTTAATGAATGATGCCTCGGTTTCCGCACTCATGAATTCTTGTCTCTCTGTAGAGACATTGTGGAAGAGTATTTAGAACGAAGTGTGAAATTGTATATGCTTTTTTTTGTTGTTGTTACATTTCAAATGTGAAAATGATTGTAATGTCACCCAAACCAGAATTTGGAATTTTGACCCAAAAAGTTAAATTCGATTCAGTTGAGTTTAGTTATATAGCGCCAAGTCACAACGGAAGTCATCTCAGGGTACTGAACAGAAATATTCATATACATAAAACGTAAGCTAACATTATTTATCTGAGGGGCAGACTGCTTTGAGTGTAACGTCATCTGTTAAACTCTCTCTGAAGTTTCTAAAGTTTCCCATCAGCTCTGACTTCCTAATCTAAGATGGGTGCCCCATGCACTAAACTGGTAAAAGCTATAGAAATAAAATAAAATAAAACAATTTTTACTTACAATTGTGAATACTTAATTTTTTATTTTTATGTAGCAATGCTTTCATTAGCTTCTGTTGCTAATACTGTAGCTGGTCTGGTTACTGAACACAACAAAAATAACCATAATGTACTGGTTTTCCAACTTAAAATTGTACAGTTATGTTGGAATTGACTTCATTCCTAGATTTTGACTTCAGACATAAATGGAAAGTAACTGAATTCCTAAAGCACAAGTGTACTTATGGAAACATGTATTTTATACTGTAATTTAGTTTAGACTAAAATTATATGACAATAACTGTAACCTGAACTCAGGGCTCAAATACATTCCAGGCGTAGCTTGATTTAAAATGAAACCACTAGTTTTCCATCCATCCATCCATCCATCCATCCATCCATCCATCCATCCATCCATCCATCCATCCATCCATCCATCCCTACCTACCTACCTACCTACCTACCTACCTACCATGAAACCACTAGTTTTCCATCCACCCATCCATCCATCCATCCATCCATCCATCCATCCATCCCTACCTACCTACCTA
>JARVJN010000834.1:22571912-22582681 GCA_031763805.1 Argolebias nigripinnis | reverse complement strand
CACCCATTTTCCTTGTCTGTTCTCCTTTCCGGGTTTTGGTAGTTGCTGGTACCTATGTTCACTAGTCACTGTGCAAGAGGAGTGCTTACACCCTGGACGATTGCACATCCATCATAGAGCCTAACAAAGACAAACAAGACAAACAGCCGTTAAAACCTAGGGATGATTTAGAGTTTACAATTAACCTAGCATGCATGCTTTTGGTCTGTGGGAAGAAACCGATGCCTCAGGAAACACACACACATGCATGGAGAAAATATACAAACTTTAACAAGTCCAGGCACCAGGTTGGGATGAGAGTTACCAACTGCATGACAGTGTTGCTATTATGATCTATCCATCCATCCATCCATCCATCAATCCATCCATCCATCATGTTTACCCGCTTTTTCCTTTTCGGGCTGCGGGAGGTCACTGGTGCCCATGTCCAGCAATCACTGTGCAAAAATTGGGGGACACCCTGAATAGGTCTTCAGTCGATCACAGGGCCACCATAGAGACAAACAAGACATACAACCATTCACTCTCTCACTCACTCACTCACTCACACCCAGGGACAGTTCAGTTACCAATGAGCCTAACATGCATGTTTTGGTCTATGGGAGGAAACTGGAGTACCTAGGGAAATCTTGCATGCATGGAGAGATTATGTAAACTCCACTCAGAAAGGCCCCCGGCCGGGATTCGTACCAGGGTGACCTGCTTGCTGAGAGGCAGCAGCTCTACCAAATGCACCACCATGCTGCCCAATATTATTATTATTATTATTATTATTATTATTATTATTATTATCATTATTATTATTATTATTATTACTATTATTATTATTATTATTATTATTATTATTAGTAGTAGTAGTAGTAGTAGTAGTAGTAGTAGTAGTCATAGTAGTAGTAGTCATAGTAGTAGTAGTATTTAAAGTCTAGAATTATTATGGATTAAGCATGTAATAACTCATGGAACAGTACAGCATAGTTTTACCAATAAACACTTTTTAAATCAGTAGAAAATATAACTGTTTTACAGTGGATGAGGGCCTAGTCATGAAGATGGAATGTTGTAGTGACCGTTTCAAGCCTATCCACCTCTATGAAGAGGGGGAACTTTTCAAATCATTTTGCTTCTAAAGAGAGAAAAATGTTTACCTTGATGAGCTGTGAGTTACAGCCTTAAAGCAGTTTGAATGACCAAGATTTGAAATATCACTGTATTTATCAGTGTGAGCGTTGTATTATATACCATGTGAACAGCAGAGTGAAACTTTGTCTCTTTAAGCACAGATTTAAAGAAAATGGCTTGGGTATCCATTCCAATATTGAAGCCTAAGGCTATAGGGCCAGAAGAAAATCTCTTCATGACTCACAAGTCCAACAATCAACACAATAGCATTAGAACCATAACCGTTTGACAACAGTCAGGACAAGAGGGTGCAGCCAAAAGGAAGTAGAGTACTTTAGTTGCATTTAGCTCCTTGCTTTTTGGTCTCAGGTGTCTACTTCACTACAGGTATGTGTTTCCATAATAGAGTGGTTAAGAGGGCCTCTTGTTGAGGACCCTTCCCTCCTGTCTCGGCACACTGACTCCTGTGTGAACAAGGATGCCTGGACGATTAAGCACAGTCTTGTTAAACTGACTATTGCACAATGGAAACTGTCATGTGGCTTGTAATGTGTTGTTAAACTTGGAGCCATTTTGCTAAAAAATATTCGTACCAAGCTCGATTGGATTGGATTTCACTTGGAAAAGCCAACAAACATGCCACACACTGTTTGCTCAAAAGCTTATGTTTTGAGTAGGGCAAACAGGCTGAGGAAAGCTTCAGAGTCACTTTTCCCAAATGGCAACATGTCCAGTATAGTTGCACCCTTCTCCAATGTCCCAAAAATCCCACAATCCATCCCCACCCTCCAACTTCTCTGTTGCCTTCTATTACCATTTTGTCCTCTGGAACTTTCATTATCTGAACTGGACAAAAATACAAAACCCTGTGACTTTATAGTTCTGTCAGTGTTGCCATTGAAAATACAAAACTTTTTTTTTCAAACAGTCACTTTGAAACCAAAGCTAGAAAAGACCACAACCGCAGCATTGAGACACAGTCACCACAACACCGAGGCCCATGGTCCCTGCAGTCATACATACAGCTTTTGGTATTAAGTTGCAGATAATCTAGGGTCTTAACATACACATACATTTTCACCAACAGCTTAAGTACACATTCCTGCAGATATATAAACTTTTAAGTAAAAACCTTGTGCATTCATGTGCAATTCTAAAGCAATCAATAACTTAAGAAAAAAACAAACACATTAGAATTGTATAACCCCACAACAAAACTTACACAGTTACATGCAGTCACCAAAATCCAGCACATCCTTTTGGACATCGTATATGTGTTTATTGACTCGGCCAATTTTAAAAGACCGCTTGTGTCTTCTTTTTTCCAATGTAAACCTCTCTTACCCATCTCAACCTCAGACGCTGATGACACATCCATTTAAACACCCCTTTCTTTTGCATGGACATATGACTCAATGATAATGATAGTATTGAGCGTTTTATAGAGAGTCATAATTACAATAATCTAAACCTTCATTCTTGGGAGTTTATGTCCATCTCCACCTTTTCTTCTCACTCCCTTTCTCTTTCTCACCAGAGGCTGCTTTTCCTGGGAAAGTGCCTTTTTTCTCAGATGATAATCTATTGCCGTCCTCCCTTCACTTACATGTAGCTACATGGTGAGTCAGTGCTGTAATTCCGTCATTAGTTGGATAATGTGTGTGCTATCTGTGTGTTAAAACTCTAAGTGCCAGCTTTGGTTTGACCCCCGGGCAGCCTGTGGGTTTCACTGATGCAACTCTGCCCACCAAGCATCATTTGAGATCGGTAATGGGTGACCTTTGCACGTGTTTAGACAATATGCTGCATTGCCTTCAACCATAGAATATTTAAAACGTGTTTGAAGCCTAGAAGTCTCACATGTCATATATTTGGAATGTTTTCAAAAGTTGTGTGACTGGACCTCTTCTCGTTTTGGCAATGAATGTTTTGACCTTGCTCTGTAACACATATCTGACACAGGATTTACGCCTGCACATAGCAACACACAATCACCTCCAGCCTCTTTCTTCACTGCCAGCTGTTACAGAGGGAGTACTCAACCACACTGCCTACCAGGAGAGACATACACCTCTAAATCAAAAGTTAAATTACAGTAAAACACAGGTTTTATTGCACCAATATCTTAAGATACACTGAGAGACGCAGAAGCAAATTGATAAAACATGTCTCAGCTCAGTTCCCACATGTCTTTTCCCAATAGCAAACCAGCACAATTAAGCCTTAAACTCTGTCATAAATCTTAAAGTATGCATATTCAGTCAGTCCCTCTAGGCAGACATAAATGTGCTTTTGATTTCAGCATGAGAAACAGAGAAATAACGTTTCTTCATGGGCAAGATTTATATTAAAGTAACATGTTTTTATACAGGTTGTAAATGCGCTCTTTCACACAATGATGTACATGGGAAACACAAAGGGAATATAGGCAAGCTTATGTGTGAATACTTCCACCGAGACACACATACACATGAATCCACTGTCACATTCAAACATCACATTCAATCACAGATGAGCTCCTAGCAGCCCATGACAAATCTCCACCTGTGTGTGGGATCAGTGTAGTTGTACATGTGAGAGCTCGCCCTGATCCCACAGCCTCTGCACTATCACCCACCACCTGAGGCCCTGCCTGGATAACTGCCTGCCTGACTAATGGGAGAATCTCATCTGACAAAAAGCATTGGTGATTGATCACAGAGTCTCACCTGAGCACCCGAGGGAGGCATGGTGTGCCAAAGACTTTGGGGCCCAAGAGAGTGTACCTATCATGGGCTTGTCCACCTGACTCCCTGGGGCGGATTCCCCAGCTTGTGGATCTGTGTGGTCATCACCACACCTTTGTGTACACTCTGCTTCACAACAGCATAATTTAACATTTAAATGTAAAACTAATAAAGTTTGCCTCCAGGTCAGGAAAATGAACTAGACAATAAATAATTTATCCTTTGAGCAAGTGTATTTTCTGTCTATCTTAAAAGGAGCTCTCTTACAAAACACTTCTCAAAAATAACTTTGGGCTATTACCCTGACTTGTTTGAGCAATACGATTTTTGTCTCAATAATAATAAATGTGGCCATTTTACACCAAACAAGAGCAGGTCAAAATGAACCAAGGGAAAGACAATTAGTGCAGAATCAATCTCTTTCTTCCTTTTTCTTCTCCCTGTCATTTTGTTGCTGATTTATTTTAGCAACATAATGATAACTATGGGAAAGAACACACAAACCATGAGGTTCTTGGAAGACGAAAGGCAGACAAACCCCCTTCTCGCTCATAGCTATGTCTGGATTGCCTTCTGCACTGAGATAGGAGTCAACATGTTTAGCGACATCAAAAGAAAACCTGATACCTTAAGTATAAGAAGATTAACACTTGCAGTGATCTTGAGCTTAGGCTTCTCCAGGACTTTCAACAGACTGTGCCAGAAGGGACAATTACCGATGAATTGGCACCAACATCTCATAGTTATTTAACAAAATCTGGCACTGTGTATAAGCTCTCGTCCCTAAGACTTCCTTTCAAGTCTGGCCCCGGTATCAGAAGGCTAACAGATTGGGGAATGTGACGAGAGCCGACAGCAGGAGAATCTGCAGGAACACTGTTCAAGAGTGGTGGAAAGTGAGCAAACAAGAAAAGAAAAAAGTCGAAGCAAACAAAGAAACAATCATATCACTCCGCAGACATTTTATTTCCCGACTCTAGTGTTGTGTTATATCTCAGGCTAGATACTGTGGTGTGTCTACGCTTCTTGGTATGCCTGTGGTGCTGTACTGTGCACCTCAGCAGACACAATGTGACAAATTCAGGAATGTGACATTGCATTAAACTCTAAACATGAATGCTAACAGTATGACTTCAAACCATAGATCTATGCAAAGCATGCACGCTTACACTTAAATCCTGAAAAAAAAAAATTCAAACACATTTTAATCATTCAATATGAACAACATATTATTATATGATTACTCCCTTTTAGAGAATATCAAAAAAAAATTAGTGTCAGAAAAGCACCCCACCCCCACATACACACACAATACTCAAACTCAACAGCAGAACACCTGTAGGAGATGTTATGTTGTCAGAAGCTCTTTGCTAATCCTTTACCTTAAGCATTGCACCACAGGCTCTCTGAAGGTTTAGGGAGTACACTGCTCTTTATACAAATATCACTCCTTCTTAATCCAAAGTACATACTGTATGCTTGTACCTACAATAATTTTTTTACAGCAAATGTAATCTACTTGTCAAAGGGGATGGAAGAAGAGGAAGCTGCAAGGCAAAATCATAGACAAACACCTGTGATAAAACTGTCCACTTCACTGCAGGAAATAGACAGTTTGTCAGCTTTATTTTTATTTTTATGGTGATGCTTGAACATTTCTGAACGTTTTACTTTTTGTATATTCTTACCTAAAAAGTCTGAAGTAACACTGGATTTTTACACATACTGTATCTGTGGAAAATGCTAAATTAATGGGAATTTATATATAAAGTATATGCATATATAGCTTGTGTTCATTAAAGAGACTTGGTGCTTTGTATCACTACTATTACACATGTGTAAGTATATTCTACTTATTTTGTTTTTAGAGACTGACTTTGTATCTTGATTTTGAGAAACCCCTATTTTATCCTCGGTCTCATTAATATGGCAGTAAATTCACGTTTAGCTTTGTAGGCAGAACTCCAATGGACATTCCTTTCCAACACCGTTTCCTCTCATAAACTTGGGTGGAATCTAAGAGCAAAACATTTACAAACTTTCTAAAGTTTCTATATGTCAACAACGCATTGTAAATCTATTGAGGCTGCTATAGCTTGTTGGTCAGTGCTGTGACATAATTTGTACCATAAGCCTGTGAGTTAGAGGACGTCTGGTGTAAAACAATTGCCAACCTTGTCAAAGTTTGCTCTATGTGGTTGTCCCTGCAGAAGGAAGCAGCCAAAAACAACAACATTATAAATTTACCAAGAGCACAACCTTTCCTACAGCATCACAAGTTCAAGTTCAAGTAGGTTTTATTGCCATTCACACTGCATGTGGTACATGGCGTGGAATGAAATTGTGTACACAGGGTCTCAGTTACATCCAACAATAGCAAAAATATAAAGTGTAAAAAGAAACAGTAAATATGAATCTAAGATATAAACTAAGAAATACACTAAACCCTAGTACAAAAACAATATGCCCAACAGCAGCAGCACAAACATGAATATGTGTGATTCGAAGAGTACAAATGAATACAGCAGCATGCAATAATCAGCAACATGAGATCAGCAGCATGGATAATCAGCAGTACATATCCCCGATCAAAGTTGCATTACAGGGATTTTTTTACAGTGATAATCCTGATTATGGATTTACTGTATGAGTCTAACAACTTCAGGGTATAAGCTGTTCCTCAATCTAGTGGTTCTGCACTTTATGCTCGGCAACTTTCTGCCTGAGTGGAGCTGGGCAAAATGCCTGTGTGTGCTGGGTGAGTGGAGCCCTTCATGATGCGGTTGGCCCTCTTCCTGCCTCTGAAGGTGTAGATGTCTGTGATGGTGGGGAGACTGACTCCAACAGACTTCTGTGCAGCCTTCACCACTCTCTGCAAAGCGTTTCTTTCTGCAGCTGTGCAGCCTCCATGCCACACGGTGATGCTGGAGCACAGGGTGCTCTCCACTGCACACCTGTAGGAGGTGAGGAGATATGGTGTGGCTGAAATTCATTCAGAACAAAAACTCTTCTGAACTTCTCATTGTGCAAAACCTTGACTTAAAAGTTTAGCATTACCTGAAGTCAACCTCGTTTGTCTGTTGGCTAAATAGCCAATGAATCATTGTCTTATTTTTAACGAGTTGTCCAAAAATAAACAACGGATGTGCACCTCTGATTAACTTTTGGACTCAGTCTAGTTCAAGATGGAGACAACAGCTAGTCAGCATTGCACATGTTCAAAGTTGCCCAGATTGGCTCCAACGCTCGGCTAAAACTCTGGCATAAAAAGGCATTAGGGTGATATGCAATCATTCAGATACTGGTGGAGCTTTAATTAATGTTTTTAATGAAAGCCAATGGGATTTGCTTTTTGCAGGATTACTGGCTAATGACTCTGTGCCAAAACTGTTTTAAATTGAATACATGGACTGTAAATGATTAGCTGTATTTATCAGTAAAACTAGTTGTGTTATTTTGTGTTGTGTTGTTCTGTCAGCTTCTGTTTTGCGTGGGTGGTTGGATGTTCAGCAGGTCGCAAAGTAAAAATGAGGAACAGATGGCTGCCCTTCTCATTCTGAGCCGCTCCAACGGTTCTTTGTCTTTGGCTCTCTCTCTCCATCCTGTCCTGGTCATGATCTCACAATAAAGCACACCTGACCACACACTCGCACGCACGCACGCACGCACACACACAAATGGAATGAGTTTCTTGGTTTGTTTTACCCACAGGCTGATCAGACTGCAGCAAACAACTAAGCTCAAACTAGAATTTAAAGTAACAAACATATTAATTACTGAGGCAGACAACTGGCTCAGCAGATTATAACAATATCACTATATTTTATAATAGCAAAAATTAGTCTGCATTTTCACAAGACAAAAAAATACCAATCGATTTTAAGCATTAAACTGTCAAATTTGCACGTAAATAAAATGTACAGAAAATGTAAACAAATATTCTTTTATGATTGGTTTATTTTCTGTGTTCTGTACCTCCTTTATTTTTATACATTAATATAATCTCATTCAATAGTCTTACAATAAAAAAACAACACATGTATAAAAAAATATTTAGCCATTTGTGCTTAAATAAACTGAATCTAAAATTAGTTTGTGGGTAGTGGCAGAGGAACATTCAGAATCTGTGGAATTACACATTTTGAAGGGTTTCACTGAATGAAACACAACAATTTATTCTGTGATTCATCAATTTATTTCATATGTCATTGTTTTATCAAGGAAGTTAAGTCATACTGGTGCCGAGGCCAGAAAATAGTCCCAGACCATGATACTACCACCATGTGTTAAGTTCATATGTGTTTTATTATTTTATTTTATTTTTTCAAATATGTTCAAGATACTTTTATATCATCTACATGACAGCTACATAACAGATTGTTGTTTTCTATTTCCTCTGCAGCTGGACAGTTTTTTTTTTAAACTGTTGTTTGGATTTATACTTTCCATTTTTCATTTTAATTTCTGGTTAAAATATTGAATTGCAAATAAAAACATGTTGAAAATTTAAAAGAGAAGTTTGGTTACATTTTGTTTGTCCATTTAGAGTTACATTGACTTGATGACTAAGCATCTATACTTGCACTTGATTGACGACCGATTTTCTGGAAAACTCAACATCACCTTGAAAACTTACTAATTTTAACTTACTAATTTTGGAATATAATAAACTGGATACATTTTAACCACTGAATAAATGATGGTGTGTATTGTAAGTTTTGATGAGTGCCACACTGACTTTGATTATCGTGCTTCGAATAACAAGCTTAAAATCCCTGTGGGATAAATTTGCATGTGTGAGCAGGTGTGCACGGTGCGTGTTTTATACTGTCATCTCTGGTTTTTCTCCCATACTGACCATTTTTACACTAGAAAAAGTTGAAAAATCAAGAACTACAGCACATTCTCTACAATGTTACTTGCATGAATGAATACACAACATATACAAAACAAGCATGTTAAGGACTGTTACTATATAATTGCACATTGTTATTCTTGAGTCCGTGACCTACACCTAGAAGCTGTCTCCTGCCCTGTAAAGATAAATGCAAAGCCACTGAAAACTCAAAAGTCTGAAAACAGTAACAAACTTTAAGGAAACGCTTCAGTAACGCAATAATTGTGGGTGCTTATTTAAAATCAAAATATAGCCAAGCCATAATTACAGTACTTCTGATGTTATGTTTCTCACCAGCTTTCCTAAACTATTTTGAGCTGAACTTATTAAAGCTGTGCCACCACTAATTAAATTGTTTGTCTTTGCAAAGCGATCTCCGCCTACCCACTGCTGCTCGCTAATAAGTAGTTGTGTCAAGGCACCCCGCCTGCTAATTGAAGGAAGGATGAAAGCTGAAAAATGTTGGGAAAATGACCCGGCGATGGCAGCTATTCTAACAGCTGATGGTGAAGCTGACGTTTGTGATGCTGAGTCGTGCCAGTTGGTGCTCGTTAATGGGCAGGTTTGGAGGATGCTCCGAAGTTTTCAGAGAATTCAGACATGTTTCACAGTAAAATGAGAACTGGACTTTTTAATAATCCATACAAAAATACAGGTTTAAGAAGGAAAACATTACCGGTACAAAGCCCCACGAGATTTATGCTACTATTTTGAGCTTTAAACACTAAAAATTGATGTTTTAGCCACAGATGGTCTTTCTGCTATCAAATGGCACATTTTTACCCATCTGTTATTTATTATCCGCTTCTTCCTTTTCTGGTAGCAGGAGTCACAGATGCACATGTTCAGCAGTTTTCATGTGAGGTGGTGGAGGGGGGGGGGCACTCTGGATAGGTCTCCAGTCCATCACAGGGACGCATAGAGACAAAGGAGACAAACAACATTCACTCTTTCACTCACTCCTAGGGACAAATTAGAGTTACCAATCAGTTGAGCATGCATGTTTTTGGCCTGTGGAAGGAAACCGGAGTACCCAAAGAAAAACGCATGCACTGAGAGAACAAGCAAAGTCCAGCCAGACAGGCCCACCGGTCGGCCACTCTGCAAACAGTGCCACTGTGTCGCCGATACTGACAATTCATAATAAAAATAATAAAAAATAAAACGCAGGTTTCATTTTATACAAAAAACATGTTTTTTTTCTCGTTCCCATGCTTTGATTTTAAACTATAATCAATGACAAAAACGTGGAAGACAAAATACTGCTTCAAGATTTAACACAAATTTAAATTACGTGATCAATATTTAGACGAATGGTACTAGAATAGATTTGAACTGGATTCTAACTTTTAGGTGATAAAATTATGTTTTAATGCCTCTGATACCTCTGTTTCACCCAAATCAGTGCCTATTTTGTTGCCACATAAAGCTAGTAGGCCTACAATTACATCATTCATTTGGCTGTAAGCTGTATTATATGAATCTGCCCTCAGCTGCTCCTCCTAAAAAAACTAAACAAAAAGCAAACAAATGGGAAAAAACTATTAAAAATCATTTCCACATAAGCAGCAGTGACAGCACTGTTCATAACACATGCACATTTTTTTATATGGTTAGGTTTAAAATACTTTAACTGCCAATGCTTGTAACTTTTATGCACACAAACGCTGTAACTTTTTAAACAATGTGTTTTTTCCTCTTCACTGCTCTGTTGCCAGATTAGGAGCCAAAACATACAGGCTAAATAATTTAAATTACTTTTACAATAGCATAGCATACAAGAAAAATAAAAAAAATTTAAAAAAAATCAAAGTGTACCATATTTTCCGGCGTATAAGTAGCCGAGTATACGTAGAGTATAAGTAGCATCAGTCAAAAAAAAGCATCATGAAGAGAAAAAAAACATATATAAGTCACTTTGGTGTATAAGTCGTGTTTATTATGCATTTATTGGTAACACTTTATAATAACTACACACTATTAAGCCTTATTTAAGCATTAACAAACATTTAATTAACAATGAAAAC
>JARVJN010000834.1:22420452-22433076 GCA_031763805.1 Argolebias nigripinnis | reverse complement strand
GAAGGCAGGCTCATATTACACCTGTTTTAAAATCATTGCATTGGCTCCCTGTGCGCCTCAGGATTGATTTTAAGATTATTTTAGTAGTTTTTAAATGTCTCAATGGTCTCGTACATTCTTCCACATACTCAGAATAAACATCCTTAGAAAAAGTGCATGTCTACTTTGCCAAGAAGCACAAACTCAAAACCAGAAAAATATGAGCTAATACCAGTAAATAGGTTTCAAAATTGAACCAATATATGTTTTAAGGACACTGAAGAGTATTGCACAAAATAAAGAACAGTAATTTATTCAGAATGTTTCATCAAAACTTAACTTGGCAATTTCCAAAATAGTTTTGAAAAATAAATAATTAAATAAAAGTTCAGGACTTTTAAGATTGTCTTTAACAAAGGTCAGCATTAGGTATTTTCAACCATGATTAAAACAAATTTTTATAAACTTGTAAAATAGAAAAGGTCAGTTTCCAATTGATTTTTACCTCCTGTACAGGACCTTTTGATTGCGACAAACATGGAAAATCTGTTTTAATTTGGATGATCTATTGAAGCCTCTTGTGTTTTTTGCTGTTGTTAATCACACGGCAGTTTTACAATACGACTGCAAAAAAGCTCAAACAAAAGACAAATGTTGTTGAGGCTTTTATTCAACTGCATCTGGATCTAGTTGGGAGCCGACCATGAAGGAACCTCATCTGACAAGGCAGCAAATGAGGATCAGAGTGGTTTAATGATTGCACTGTCATTGGTAGAAGTGTGTTTTCCATTCTACCATAGCTCAGGCTGAGAACTGAGAAGCTCTGCAGCTTGCATAAAGAGAAGTCTGGTGTTAGATTCTGCTGAACAGGCACACTTGTACATAAAATCAATTGGGGTAATTTTCCAATACTTGTAAGAAAACAATTGCTAAGAGGAAATGACTGCCAGTTCAATGTTACATATTTGTTTTCCAGACAAACTATAACAATAATAATAGTAAAACATCTGCCTTTTGTAACTTTGTTTTAGGTTTAATACAGAACAATTTCTTGTCTACACATACCATTGTTTCACTTCCATTTACCCAATGGGAGTTATATCAAAGTGGATATTTGAGGGCTTTCGGAAGAGAGCTATTTTCAATTTCATTGGGCCTCTGAACTTTCAGCTGAACTTTCAGTTTGTGCTAAATGCTACGCTGATGTTATCAAAATTGACACTGCTCTTCCAGAGAAACAGAGGTGCAGCTCTATTCAACATTATCACTTACACATGTTTCAAATACACACATAAACAACCACTGAAAAGTTCACTGTCCAAACTCACTGCCAAGAACAGAGAAGAAAAATCCAACGGAATCACTTTTAGAAGTTAAAACTAAATAATAAATCTTATGTCAACTCAGTTAGGATGACTTCACCACAACTGACTCCCGAACTTCCTCCCCTTAATCCCAAAAAACCTCTTGGTGAAGCCTTTCAAAACAATTTATGCAAACAAACATCAAACAGTAATTTGTATTGGCACCATTTTGCAATAAACCAGACTGAACCAGCATCAGAAAGGGCCGTTTTCTGTCCCCATAGGATCCAACATTAGACACATCTTGACAAAAGCAGTCAACATAGCACTGTTAATACTATATTTACATACAGTATGTCAACTATCATCATCTTCCATACTTTAGTTGTGTATTTTAATAGGTTTCATAACAGATGAAACTTGTAACAGTCATAATTGTGTGGTCTCTCTAAGACAGCCTAAGTTTCAGACGAGTGATGTCACAAGTACTTTGTATGCACCACTACCTTCAGTAAAGAGTTAAGGGAGAAGCATGCTTGCTAGTGGACACGTGGACTGTGAGAAGGACTTTATAGTGTAGTTTAATTTCCTAACTCAAAGGTATGCATGTACTGTATGTATACCCATGTATCATGAAAGAGCATCCATTAAATGGGGCCTTTAAGGTTGTTGAACAGAGTGTTTAATTAAAGGACAAGCCCTGTGGAATTCCCAGTACTAGTGTGGTATTGCGTTTTTAATTGTCCATCTGAATATTATTGTCACCTCCCCTTGATCACTAATTACAAATCCAACCCATGTTACAAACTTTTGGTATGAAAAAAATAAATCCACATCCTTATTATTTTGTGGATTCACCTTTTTATTCTGCAAATGTGATACAAACCAAATGCACTGTGCTGTAGATGCTCATTTTTGTTTCAGCTTTGTTCAAACCTTGACAATAAACAATTTTTGATTGAAAACAAAGAAATCCCAATAAATGTAGATAACTCCGCCCATCGTTTGGATGACTGTACAAACATAATCTCACTGTATCTCAGTAGAGTGATAATAAAGCTTATTCTGATTCTGAGATAACAGCTTGCCAAACTGTACTATACAGGATGCTATATTCCCTGCTGAGAACTTATGAGCATACTTAAAAGAATAAATGCCAATACATACCATGACTTGTCTACCATTGACAGCAGAGGTTGTGCTGTGTCCGGTAATTGGACTGACAGTAATAGGAACTGTCTTTCTGCCTCTATGGCCCAAGAGATGCACCACAATGCTGCTGTGGATTTGGCAGCTGCAGTCAGAAGGAAACCATGTAACTACAATTTTCATCGTATTTTTCTTTTTTCTTCTTTTTTTTTTTCCTTTTTCCTCTTGAACACTAACAGGATCATTTATGAGTTGAGTGAATTTCAAAACCCTTGGGCCACTGAAACCTGGTCAGCCGCCAGTATGCAATTTCAGAAACACCCGGTTGTCAATGAGAAAATTAGACCTCAATTCATCATAGCAGAGGAACTTGTTTGCAGATACACGTATTTACCCGACAGCAGCGTTTTGCTACGGCCGGCCCTCCGTCTCGAGGGAAAGTTCAGTTTGAAGTCAGCAGCCATCTCGGCGAAGACCACACAAACGCAAAGATAGGCAGAAGGAAAGGAACCTATCCTGGTCGAGGGGATTGATAATACTCAAATTCAAATGTGAGCGTTAATATAGATTCAAATACTGATCCATGAAATTCCTTTCTGACACGCCCCAAACCGACATGTACTTGCCGACAAGAACACACATCAACGAAGAGCCTAACGTCTCCACATAAAAGAGAGCACACTTCAAATGTGAGAGCCACAGTGTACCTGTACACACACATACGTGGCAAAACACCTCGAGGAGAAAATAAACACACATTCCTCCCACTCGTTCTTCATCTCTCTCACACACACCTTAATTCACACAAGCTTTCTCTCCATAGGCAGTCATTTCCCAGAGTTACTGCCAGCACTCCCTCTTGCTCAGTGACAAGCTACAAATCCCTGACACCACCACTGATGATAGCTTTACAGTAGAGCCTCAAGGGGAGTCTGCCATCCAGCACACACAAACAACACATGCACATCTTTCTGTCTTTCTTTCTCGCTCTCACTCTTGCTCTAGCGCTCTCGTTTGCTCGCTCGTTTTGCCTGTTTCACGTTCACCCTCTCCCCGGAGCCCCAGGAGCCTCTGGGAGAGGTGGCTCCCAACAAAAATAGCCTAGGGTTTGTTTGAGTTAAACATCTGACTACAAGTAATCAAAGCGACAACGGAACACCAATCGTGCCTGTCCGCTCATGTACATTTCCATGTTTAAGCTACGCAGAAAACAAAACCAAATGGCTAACTGTGTCATTATCCCTTAAAAAATAAAAAAAGTGTGTTTGAAAGTCGACAGACCCATCAAACCGCATCACCATAGTACTACTTACGGTATCAAACTTGTACTGTCATCACATCATTTATCCCTGTATTCTCAAGACCAAATGTGCTCGTGGAGACATTGCCCTGTCATGCTCAACTTTCCTTTAGAGTCTGTTTGGTGAAGCTTCCTGAATGTCCTGTGGGTATTTGTCAACCCTGCACATATGCTAATCAGCCACTATTGTCTCTTTTATTACTTTTCAATTAATTTTAGGTAATTTTCCAGGGCTAATATTACTCCTTATGGGGGACATTTATGTAGAAACAGCACCTGTGTGAGTCTGTTGGTGTGTGGGTGCTTGTGTGTGCATGCAATAATTCCAGATCATGAGTGCCTTGGATTTATTGGCACATACCAATTTGGCTTTAATGAGATCACACACCTCCAGGTAGGTGCTGCTTCATCCCCTGCTCAACTTGGGGTTCTCCCTCCATCTCTTCATTTGTCTGCTCTTATTACCATTTCATACACCTCCACCCCACCCATCTTCTCTCTGGCTCAACCAACACTGCTGCCTCCCCATTTGATGAAAAACCAGAAAGGCTTTGTGAGGTTCATTAAGTCAGCATAGGAAATGTATTAAATAGCAGAATGGGGCTCGGAGCTATTGAGTGTTGACATAACCTTTCCTTTTTTTTCTATGCCGCAAGGCTTCATAAGGAAAATGTGTGCATTACTCAGTCTCGTTAATAAGCAGTTGGATCAGTCAGAACAAGATCAGATGAAGGATTTGGCTTGCTTTTTTCCTAAATAACGTTTGTAATTGTCTTAAAAGGGTGAGTGTCATTGACTGCTTGCGGGTAAATGTTTTATTTTATTTTATTTTTATTACTGCCATTGGGTCAAATGGTAAGTCTACAAATTGTAAGAGTTTGCCAATTTTCGTCATGACCTCCTGTTACTTTGACACGTTCTATATGGCAGGTTTTATCCAAGGAACTTGGACCCTAAAATTAAATATAGGAAAAATAAATTAGCCATTAAATCAGACTGTTAGCGGCTTAAAAAATTACCATGTCACAATAAGTCCAACAAGCACTGTATAAAAATGTCTTATAGTGTTGGCTTGTCAAACATGTTAGAGGGAAGGGCAGTGTGGTTGGTGTGCTTTTACAGTTAGTGTTCATTTCTGCCTTTTTCAGTAAGATGTGCACTGGCTGCTGCACATGCATAATGCATGAGTGTGTCCATATGCACTTGGGCCATCATGCCTGCCCTTGTAGAAACGTATCAAGCGCTAAAATAATTACATTTAGCTTTGTCTACCTCCTTTATGTGCACATTTACCTGTGATGATTGTTTAAGCTCAGTTAATTTTCATCGGTTGATATTAGAGAGGTTTTTTATGGTGCAGTGGGGATCTCTTTTTTTAGACGTTCCTCCTTAGAAAGTACAAATGATTTCAGTGTAAATGTTTCTTTTTAGGTCAGTGTCAGGATTAAGGTACAAATTAGGAATACAGAAAATACTGCATTTTGTAAAGATGACTCTCAGCTTGAAATTGTATTTTTATTTTATTTTTTACTTTTGTTATTATTCTCTTATTAGTTGTAGACCAAAATACATTCAGGTTTTACAAAACAGATTTTACAACTTTTCAAAAAATTAACTGTTTATTTTTTTTATATTTTTTATTGCTATTACAAATGTATTATTATTATCATGCTACCACCCTTTTAAGCTCATGGAAGTGATTTTATTTTTATTTTCACCACTTCCAACTCTTATCTTAACATATATGTGTCAAAGTCAAGGTCCGGGGGCCAAATGTGGCCCTCGTTGACATTTTGTCTGACCCCTAAGATGATTTGTGAAACGTCAAATATTTCATCTCTTTTATTTCCAGTAATCTTTTATTATGATTGTCAAAAGCACAACAGAGAATGGCAAATGGGACCACTCAAACTCTTGTTGAGAAACCCGTGACCAAGAAAAGATGTTGGGCATCTAACTTAAATTAATGCAGTTTTTGAAATCGGCTCTTAGTTTGAAACATATTTTAATTTTGAACCCCTTTTGTAACTGAGTTTGACACTCCTGCCTTAACAGATTATTTGAGATTTGATTTGTTAATTCAACAGTTAAAGTGTGCTAAACACAAAAGTATTCTGAAGTAAATAAAGATAACCTTCAGTAATCTAAGAAACAAAGACAGTTCAAGACTTTTTGAGTATGGATGTTTGTCAGAATTGAACCAACGTTTGAACCAAATTTATGGTATCTGAGCACCATATTGTTTAAAATGTGTCCAATTTGAATTAACACATTTGTGACAATGTGCTGAACTCACATTTTGTAAACAATCTAAGCACATACAGTTTGATAATGCACAAACTAATGAAGTCTCTCTGCTGGAGTTTGATTGTCTGCCAGAAACAACGAACAGTCTGAAGCAAAGGTGGTGAAAAAAGTTATCTGTGCATATTTAAACATGACTCTTCCAAGAGAGTGGACCATGGGCTTTCTGTCCACTTCATCTCTATGAAAAATCTCTGATGGGGGGGAGAACTCCATCCACCACACGTGGTTCTTTAGCGCCCCTCGGAGAGAAAGACAGTAATCGCAGATGGCTCTCCTGGGGAGCACGCGCGCAGTTCATCAGTCAGGGAAAGTCAGGACACTGAAAGATCTGGCTTAAGGTTTCATTCTTGACAAACCGCTGCAGACAGACACAGGCAGATCATATGACTCAGTGGAACTGATCATTACTGTCACTTTCAATACAAATAAATGCAGCCTGTTGGGGAAATAATTCTCCTCCTCCTCCTCCTCCTCCTCCTCGCCTGTCCCAGCTCAACTCAAGTAGAGAAGGAACAGCTTGGTGATGTTTAGGGAAGAGAGTGAGCTCCGGCTGAGCTGCAGATTTAATAAAGCTTAAAAAAAAAAACATTTTTAGTTTCATTCACTGTGAGGCAGCATCACTCCGTGCCCATCTTTCCAACAAGCATCATTCAATTAAAATGCAATTCTCCTCGCCCCCGTGCGCGGATATTTAATTAGACTGGGGAGCACAGCTCCCAATGTATTGCATTTATTATATATTTATTTATTTTATTATTATTATCTCGCATTGCTTTTCGGATTTCACCTCTGAGGCATATTTCCACTGTGTTTTGCTCGTTGGTTAAACAAGGGCATGTATCCATTTGTTAATTGATACAATTACGCATTACGCGCAATGGTCACGTATAGGTCTCCAGGCGCGCATCAATCACTTTTCTATTGACCTGCCAAAAACGCTTCTAACAGTTCCTGCTGGGACTGCCCCCCTCTCTAATAGAGAAAGATAGAAACATCATCATCATCATCATCACCATTAATCCGGGGTGGACGTAAAAGGCAGAGGCGCACAGAAGTTGGGATTAAATGAACAAACAGAAATGCATGTACTAAACTCCAGTTGTTGTTTTCATGCGTGTCAAATTAAATAAAGACACGTTGAACATCTGTTTTGAAGGGAAGATACAGGAAGCTGAGTGTTTCTTTTTATTTCTGTGGTGTATAAGGGGAAAAATATCAGATTGATTAAATTTACAGTTAAATGAGTTTAAACGGAGACAACAAAACTCCAAAGGAATAAAAAAGAAGAAGTGCACCTCAAGGAAAGCCTGCGCTGGATGTGATTGGCATAGACATTATTCCATCCTTGGTACCCTGCCGTTCCGGGATTACAGTGACGTCACGCTGATACCCCTTGCATGGGTGAATGCTAAAGAACTATAGAGCCACAAATAATAGCACAAGCAGAGTCCATATCTTGGAAGACTTACTTATCCTTTAAGCCTCCTTCAGCCAACATAACATTTTTTTTTCATTTAATGACGCTTAAATTCTTTTCTTTTTTTTTATCGGATTCAAAAAGGGGGGATTATTCACTCATATAAAACAATCTGCAGCTGGTGCCATCCTAAAGTCTCCCTCCTTTGAGTGAAGTCATCTATTATTGAGCGCGAGGCCGTGCGTGGAAACGTGTGGAAGACGATGGATCTGAAGTAGATTTGGTTGCAATCGATCCAGGGTGAAGAATATTCCTGATGGTAACAAAGGAAGCAGCGATGTCTTTCTCGCAGTTTGGATACCCCTACAATGCAACTTCACAGGTGAGACTCTGATTTTTATTTAGTTTGTATCCAAATGAATGCGTTTTTTTTTTGTGTGTGTGTGTGCAGAATTTCTTTAATTCTGGTTATCAGAAGACTTGTCCTTAACTCGAAACTCTGATAATTGAATTGGCACTGACAGCAGTTTTTTTTTTTGCGCAAAGCTCTTGTTGTTAAACCAAATATTGACGCACACACTCACACACGCACGTGTCCAATTACACTGAATAATGAATGAACTCACGTGCTTTTCTGATGACAATAGGAATGAATGTCACCCACTGAAGACACTTGGGACAGTTATAAATGATTTGCATGTTTTTTTATCATAACCAGGAAGATGTGATTCAGCTCGTTTTATAGTTTTAAATGCAGATTATTTTATGATTAATTTTCCAGAAACAGTTGAAGTTTGAAGAAGTTCAGATCGATGAGGGGACAAAAGTTGCTCTTTAAACAAAAGTTATCCTCCAAGTTTCTGTTGAATATTATTTAACCCCTCAGCAGAATGAGTGTGAATGTTGATCATTTTAATCAGAGGTGAACTTTTCTTTATTTGTGTTGCAGTTATAGTTTGAAAGGGGGAAAAAATGGAGCGTCTTTTGGCGCAAGAATTACGCACAACATTTTATCCTTTTATTATCATCTGACAACATAAAATCGAGCTGAAAGGTGACTTACCTTAAACTTACACAGGTGAAACGTTAACAGTCACACATTTTATTCATGATAACAAGCCAAATAAAGCAATTTAGGATTTTAAAAACGTGCCAATATATATATAAAAAAAAAGTATTTCTTTTTTTGTCGTTGCGCACACAGAGCTGTCACAGACACCCACAGAGCTGAATGACCATCTCTGTCCACGATATTCTCTTCATGCAGTTTTTCGTGTCGGCAAACCCCAGTTCCACTTGCTGCGATTCGATTTCCAGGTCGGTGCCTGACGGGACGGGCGGCTCTCAGCCCGCCGCCTCCTTCTACTGCCCCTCCTACGAGAAGCGGCTCCTGGCGAGCAGCCGCACGGAGCTGAACGCAGCGCTGGGCATGTACGGCTCTCCGTACGGTGCAGCGGCGGCCACAGCCAGCCAGAACTACGCCAACTACTTCCCCTACAGCACCGACCCATCCGCGATCTACTCCTCTCTGGTAGGCTTCCCTGGTGCGCACACACGGGGGGGGAGAGAAACAGGGGAGAGGGGGGGTCGGGTTGATCGATCTTATCAATGTGTCCCTGCAAACACAAGCCATGTCACCCAGCTGCCAGTCTTATTACGTCCTTCATTATTACAGAAAATAAATAATAATAATAATAATAGTAATATAAGAAAAAATCTATACACACGTGGATTCACCTAAATCAGCCACATCATTCTGTGAGTTACTGTTACCAGACTTTGACTAAAGTTAAAAATAACTGGGAGCTGATGAAGCACTGGGTGTTGTAGCCACACTGGACGTTTTCTGTTTGTTGTAAATACACTTTTTACACATATATTTTGTATATTTAATGCCACAAAATAATGTGGAAAGATCTAATATGGCACAATTTTGAGCAATGTTGCATTTAATTTTGTAAAACTTGGAACATTCATCCATTTAATATAACAAATTATAGCTGAAATGCCTGTTTATGTGGATGATTTACTCAATTGTGTGTATTACAGTTAGAAAAGTTAAGTAAAGTTATTCATTTTGTTATGTAGTTTGAAGGTTATCATTGTTTGAACAAATTGTGAAATAAGGGGCAGACATAATAAGATTTCTTCTTCTTTCTGCTCTTTTCATTTACTTGTATTCTTGTATCTGATTAAACTGTTTTGTATTGTTCTTTTAAAATGAATAAATAAACATCAAATTAAAAATTTAAAATAAAACAAAACTTTTAAAATGATCAATACCATAATAAATAAATACAAAGTTTTTATGCAATCAATTCTGAAAATGAGGAAATAATTTTAAACTTATAACAAACTATCTTTTTTTTGTTTGTTTTTGCAGAACCCACAATATGACATTAAGGACAGCACGGGCACTTTACACTCTGGCATTACTCAAACGGCTGCTTACTATCCCTATGATCATTGTCTAGGACAGTATCAATATGACAGGTAAGCTGATCATTTATTTTTTGCTGTTTGTATGATTTTTTTAATTATATGTTGTATAAACACGCTAAAAGTGGAAAACAGAGTCATTCACTCATAGGGGATTTGCCAAATTTTCTCGAGTTCAAAGTGTAAACCTAAAACACCAGAATGAAATGAAACATTTCACTCAGCTCTGACTGAACGTGTGTCATGTTGCAGATACGGGACAGTGGACTTTAATGGCACGGCTCGGAGAAAGAACGCCACACGTGAGACCACGAGCACTTTGAAAACATGGCTGTATGAGCACCGCAAGAACCCCTATCCCACCAAGGGAGAAAAAATTATGCTGGCCATCATCACTAAAATGACCCTCACCCAGGTGTCAACGTGGTTTGCTAATGCCAGGAGGAGGCTAAAGAAGGAGAATAAGATGACTTGGTCCCCGAAGAATAAGGCTAACGACGACCGGAAGGAGGATCTTAACAAGAGTGACCCAGACTGTGCCACCAAAGGTCTGTCCACTTTGTCAGAAGAAAGTTTGTTATTTTTACTTGAAGTAAAATTAAGAAGAAAGAAAAAGTTTTATGAATTAATAGCAATTATTTTCATCCAGGTTCCCCTGATTGCAAGGAGGAGAAGGATCTGCACTTGAGTGACTTGGAGGACATGGACGAGGACGACTGCGACAAGTTGGACAGTGACTGCGAAAAGGGTGCAGCCGATGAGCAGGACCTCCAAAGAGCCATGGCGGTGTCCGAAGCTCCTCAAAAAAGAGACTGCAGCTCAGAGCTGCACCTGAGTTTGAACAGCAGCTTCCACTCGTTCCCCTGCACAATCAAAGGTGTCACCACCCTCCCCCCTCTCCCATCCGATTTCCTGGATCCCGTTGTGTCCAAGGCAGGCGCTTTGACCAGCCCGTCAGCTGGAACAGTGTCCCTGTCTCATTTCGAAGCATCAGACAAGCCACGGATTTGGTCTCTCGCTCGTACAGCAGCTTCCGGGGTCATACTGAGCCCCCAGCTGCATGACTTAGAGATGAGGACAGGAAGCTTAACTGGAGACTGCCAGCTACAGAGCACCAGACTGTCCGGGGCTCCCGCTGGACAATGTGGGACAAGAGGCCTCCACGATTCTGGCAGCACTGAGAGTCCATTCTCTGAAGGCTCGTCCTTGCACTCCAAAGTTTACGGCACAAGCAACTACAATCACAAGAGCCTTCATCTTCACAGTTCATCCTACGCTGCTGTCCCAGACACATGTCAGTACCCCAGTCTTGAAGGTATGACCGTCTCTAAATTTAGGTTTTTATCAGTTCATAATGAAGCATACACAATAACTGTTGACCATTAATGCAAATGTATTTTATTGTGTAACTGAAAAAAAAAAAAAACATTGTAAATGTTCAGATGAAAACACTTTCCACCAACTTGACCTTGACACGGTTCTCTTGAAATGTGCTTTTATTTGGGTCTGCAGCATTCTCTGGAGGCAAAGTGGAGATTCAGTCGACTGACCTCAGTGAGGCCTGTGGGACTGTGCAGGATGACAAGGTCACTGCATTCAGACCAGTCATGAAGAGGTGAAGCAGGTGAGGGTCTGCACTGACCTGGAAGAAGCACACACACATTCGCACATGCACACGAAGCATGGTCATTTGCAAGTAAAAAATGGGCTTATCCATTTGCATTTGATTTAAATTAGCCGTTATAAAATTGGTTATTGAGAAGCCACTAATGCACATAATGTCACAGAACTTCAGAATCAGAATCAGTTTATTATTGCCATTGTCAAAGAATAAAATTCATTGACTAGGAACTTGCTTTGGCATAAAGGTGCAATAAAAAGAAGTAAAAATAGAATAAAAACACATGTACACACCAACCAATAAACACAATGCAGTACAGCACAATATTCACAATAATATTCACAATAAATAAATAAATTAGATAATAATAATAAAAGAACAATACCTCTTCTTGAACGTTTGTTATGAGGTGGTTGAATTGCTCGGTCATCATCATCAGGGCAGGGATTTTTAGCTCCAGAGCTTGTTGACAATATCAATTTTAGCTATTTCATAAAGTGCTGAACTTTTTCGCTGAAGTGTTGACGTAATGGATGTCGTAACGGGGCTCAATAACTTTAAAGCCAGGTGCTAAAACAACAGAAACTTAGATCCAGAGCTTTAAAAACTCCTACAGCTTGTGTGTTATTGTTTTGGACCAATCTGAATTACCTGATGAAGGTTGTTTAAATACTGCTCTTATCTGTGTTTGCACCAACTGTAGAAGACACGTTCTTGTTCGGATGATGTCGTTTCAAGAGCATTAACGAGTTAGACGTGTTGCTGCTGCAGATCCAATCTCCGGGAAACAATGTCCACACACAGCGTTGGATTTGTTCACTTGTCTTTGAAAAAGAAAGCCATAATGTTCCCAAACACGAGATGCTAGGCTACTAATGCTACGTGTGCTGCAAGATAATGGTGCCGTGCTGAAACATGCTTAAGAATTTTAGTTCCTCAGCGCATAATCTCTCGTTAATAAAATTTAAAGAGTGAAAAAATAACTGAAACGGTACGTACGCACGTGGACTGAACCGAACGTGCCGTACCAAAACGGTTTCGGTACACCCACGTGTACGATACACCCCTAATACATATACTGTATATATGTATGTATATATATACTGTA
>JARVJN010000834.1:22276640-22286742 GCA_031763805.1 Argolebias nigripinnis | reverse complement strand
TGCTTCCTGAGTGCCTCCCTAAGGAGGTGCTTCAGGCATGTCCAACTGGGAGGAGACCCCGGGGAAGACCCAGGACACGCTGCAGAGACTATGTCTCTTGGTTGGCCTTGGAACACCTTGGAATCCTTGCAGAAGAGCTGGAAGAGGTGGCTGTGGAAAGAGATGTCTGGGCCTCTCCGTTCAAGCTGCTGCCCCGCAACCCGTATTCAGCAAATATATGATAAGGCATTAAAAAAATACGATATTCAGCACTAAGCACAATTCTTAGAGTGGAATAACACGCAAACAATGTATAACTTGAGGGAACAACGTTAATGCAAGTCTTTATACAAAGTCTTGACATGACCGACTGTAACTAGAAGAACATTGTGTTGCCCACTTATAATCTAAGTCACATAAAAAATAAAAGAACGTAAACTGTTTCACATAACCAGGCAAATCAAGACAATAAAAAGATGCAATAAAAGAGAAAAAGTAGAATAAATGGATATTGTGGGGCTCTGAATTTAAACTGATCTCATGCTATGAGCAGATACTCAGACTGTCTTGAATTGTGCTTACTTAAAAATATTTTTAAAAGAACACTTTGCAGGACAGATGGGATGAACGTGGGGGTCAGATATGGATTGGGGGCTGCCAGCTGAAGATCCTTCAGGTAGCTCACTGATCTCATGCTGCTAGTTAGCATCATGTAGTATGTGAACGCTGCTGTGTAGGATGGCATTCCTTGTTAAACAACATAAGAGTCAAATTTTACTATGGAAATTATGGAGCATACAGAACACAAAACATTCACAATTTACATGAAATCTTTAAAAATAATCAAAATACATTTTAATATCATTTAAACTCAACTATCCAGATTGTTTTCTACATAAACTCAAGACAAGATTGAAGTTTCTGATTAGAAAAACACTCAGTTCAGCAAACATGGAGGCAGTAATTGGCCCAAGGTTAATTTTGTTCTCACCAGCTTGTGCAGGAGATCGTCGGGTACGTTGCGGCTGTGGTTACAAATAGAGAAGGAGGAGGAGTGACTAAAAATGACAGGAGCCTTGGAATAGCTCAGGACAGCAGAAGCTGTGGCCCAAGAAGTGTGAGACAGGTCCACTATCATCCCCAGTCTGTTCATCTCATCCACAACATCCTGGAAACAACAACAACAACAAAAAGCTAATTAGTCAGTTACGTATCAGGAGGAGGAAGGAAGTTGAATAAACCAGCAAAGATAGATGTTTACATGCACATAGATTGAGTTGATAGCATCAAGGAAACTCTCCACTTTCCATTTCAGAGGGCCAATTCATCATTAGACAGAAAGAAAAAAACAATAATAATGAAATATACCCTGGTCAGAGCAGCTAGAAAATTGCAATCTAGGACCGTAAAACCACATTTCCGCAGATATCTTCAACTACTTTCACTACCAATCAAATCAAACCAATCAATCAGAAGTACAGTAGTCCCTCGCTACTACATGGTTTGACTTTTGCAGACTTGCTCTTTTGCAGTTTTCAATGTAAGATTGTACATGTCACATTACTGTCAACTTTAATATTACTCACGTATTTGGGACAGTACGGGATAAAAAGTTAAAGGGGACAAAAAACTTGGGACAGGAAGTGCCATTTTGTAGTTTTCTTTCAATAAGCCTACACTGAAACACATGTTAAAATAACTACACTACCCAGAAACCAACAGTGCTTCTGGCTGCTGCTTTCTGTTGAAATGGAGGGAAAGTTTTGCAACACAAAGTCAGAACAATCTTTATGCTAAGCTCACAGAACTGGAAGGAAAGTCTCAAATAACCCTGAAGCTCAATTATCCACGCGCACATCAACTTGGATGGGGCGGTGGGCTTTGTCGCTGCAGGGTAGGTCTGCAGTACCGGAACCGAGTCCAACCGGAACCGAGCTGCTGTTTTGCAAAGCTGTTGAGTAAAATGTTTGCTGTACTGTACATAAACTTATGTTGTTAAAATTACATAGGTTAAGAGTTTAGAACATTACAATAATGTGGGAAGGGTTTTTTTAACATAAAAATACAGGTAGTCCTCGACTTACGACGGTCTCGAGTTACGACGTTTCGCGGTTACGACACGCATCTCCCATTAAAAAATATGTACAGTGTATATATTTTTGAAGAATTTATTTTGAAAAGTCGGGTGACGGAGTTTCCAGTTTTACGTTTTAACGTAGCAGCGGACATTACTCTCTACATTATTCTCTAAAAAAGCTAAGTCTGGTCCTCTGGACATTCAAAAAACCAAAACAAAACTGTACTGTAAACCATGTTTTACGTCGTAAACGGAACGGAATACGGTAGATGGACCGAGCTGGACGGCGGTTTTACATCATAAACGAATGGAGAATATGGAGGAGGGACGGAGGAGGCTTCACCACAGCATCCCAGTAGGAAATTACCGGTAACTCTTTTTTCCCTTCATTATGGCTCCCAAATGTATGTGTGTTTTGATAATTATGTAGGGTACTGTGTTAGGGTAGGCTAAGTGCTTGGGAATACAGTACTGTACGTATATGGTGCAGTATTTACGTATATGGTGCAGTATGTACGTATGTTCCGACTTACGTCGAAATTCGCTCTACGCCGCCGCACAGGAACGGAACTCCGTCGTAAGTCGTGGACTACCTGTATGGTGTTCTTCACGTTTTTTTTTTCTCCTATCGCGGTGGTGTGTGGAGCGTAAACCCCGCAATAATCGAGGGACTACTTTGCAAACGCACGACTCTGTGCATTGTGATGCATGACTGATAACTGCAGCTAGTGTTACAAACTTACCTTTCCAAACTGTGTCAGGCTGCTTTCCCGTTTCAGAAAGTCTTTATAAAGATTTGAGGATGATTCAGCCCTGCACCAAAAAGCAATCTGTTAACACCACAAAATATTACTTTCGTAAATAACACCTTCACGGCTACGTATGTATCTCATCTTGAATGTTGATGTTTCAGTGCACTAAATGTGCTTCATGTGTTACCAGGGAGTATTGCAGGTGTGTGTGAGGGCCATGGAGCGGACTCCAAGCTGGTAAAACATCCTCAGAGCCGGAAGACTGCTGTCAATAGAGTGGCCTCCTTCGATGCTTATCAGACAGGCTATCTTATGCCTCATCTCTGAATCTTTAAGTCCTGCAAACACACACATTTAAGATGGTTGCTTTCACTTTCAAACAAAGAGTATATGTGAGGTTCAACCATGAGGGGGAAATCTGCTATACCTTGAGCTGAAGTGACCAACTCAAAGTCCTGGTACTCGGTGCACATACGTCGGACCACATCTATCTGTTCCAAAGTCAGCCTCACAGCATCCTTCTGCTGGGCCCCACACATGACATAGACGGCAAACATCTGACAAAGAGACAGGGACGTCCAACAAGACAATGGGAGACGCGTTTCAGTCACTGTGGTGAAAGTCGTGTTGGGGTTGGATCTTTTCACAGCATGCACTAAATGTTTGTTTGAACTCACGCAGGCGCACACGGTGGAACAATCTATATGGTGCCACGCTGTTTGGGTTTTACCATACCTGTGCCTGAACATGGCCAGCTCGGAGGCGGGAGATGTCCGTGGCCACGTTGCTGACATGATTAAGATTAATTTGACTTAGGTTATTGTTGTGAAGGATTCTCAGCTTGAGAGCCAGGTCATTATGCCTGAACAGCGAAGACAAGCGGGGAGCGAGAGGGAGGGGGGGGAACAAGGTGGAATAAAGCATTCGGAATTTGATTTTAGGCAATAAATGAGATGAATGAAAGCTCTGATCTTGAGAGGCAATATGTGCATCCATTACCCATCAATGAGAGGATATTTGGACATCAGCTCGAGCGCCCTGTCGCGTTCAGAGTATCCAGAAATGAGGTGGCACAGGCTGAATGCCAACAGAGCTCTGAGGGGGTGCACCCAGAGGCTGTCTGAAGCTTTTGATGCAGTTTCACCACAACACATATTCTGAGAATAAAGGAAACAAAAAACAAACAAAAAAAATGACCCGATGAGACAGTTATCTGTAATCTAGCTGTCACACACAAACATACTTAACCATAAAAAAGAACTAAATTACAACTAAACTTTTTTGTTCTAAATTACATTATTATTTTAATTGTGTTACAAGGGGGAAAAAAATCAGTGAGAGTATTAAACATGATCATATATAAACTTCTTGTCACATGCAGACAAAATCCTCACAGAAGTAAACAAAGTATTCGTAAGTCAAGATAATAAGCATCGCTAAACCATGTGGTGCAATGACAAATACATTTTTAACTTTTTGAAACAATAAAATACATGACATATATATATTGTTTTCATTTTGAACAGATCTGTAAAAAGCTGAAACAGTTCATTTAAACTCCAGCGATATGCTTACCAGACAAGTCATGATAGAGCTGCGTGTTGACTTGTTTGCTTTTGCGACAGAATGCAAACTAAGAACTTTCCAGCTCCCCGACAAACAGAACTCTGAGAGGCAGTTGATACTCTGCTGCGTTCAGGGCAGCCCGGAAAATAAGCAGAAACGGGTTAATGCTGACAGTGGACTCCAGCTTTGTTTGTGGTCTATTATGCATTACAATACATAGAACAAATAGTACTTTAAAATAGTCCAAGTTTGACTGTTTCACAGTTAGATTTCCTTGTTTTGTGTATTTTTTCAATCACAAGCATAGAGTTCGCATAGTGCATGGGAACGCACCTTGAAAGGCACGGGGAAATTGCGACATCTGCTGGCCAAATGTTGTACCTAACTTAAATACGACAGGAAAAGTAAAAACGATGGGAAAATAAATAAATAAATAAATAAATAAATAAATAAATATTACAACCTATAAGAAAAACATTAGAAACAAGCAAATCATTTTAGTTGTTTTCAAGGGCTAATATCCTGGAACTGTGGCAACATAGCCAAAACCCTATAAAGGACAAAATCCTACAGTTGACTAATTGATGTTTTATTGTACGCAATTTTGCTCCCTGATGAGCCTGGATTCAGTCAACTAATATACATCTACAACTAAATATTTTAATTAAACTTTTTGCTTGCAGGGAGCTGTACTTGTGCTCAAAGAATTAGTGTGTACATGCTGCAAAAAACAAATAAATCTCAAACAACAGCACCTCCGCTTTAACTAAAAGCACATTTAAATTTAGAAGCAGCCATATATTGATCCTCGGTGTGAGCTGAATATAAATGTTTCTATTACATCTTAACAAATATCTGCACATTTGTCTACAAAAAGTCATCAGGACGTATGCGAGAAGTTCGCAAAATTAGTGAACTTCAATGGCATTTATTTATTTAGCAATAGCCTATATGCCACGGACATCCGTTCCAGCACCTCCACAGTCATTGCACAGACGGCGCACTTCCGGTTAGTGGGAAAGACACGAACATAAATGACTAAATACAATTAATAAAACATCCGCATACACACCAATAATAACTCTATACACATATAAATCCATATAAAATTATGGCGACGTTCCCCCTACGGATAGCCGCGATAAATTTTCGCCGAAACCCCCCCCTCGGAACAGCTGTACCCACCGGTGGGCGGACACAACGGAACTCACTTGTAGTGCCAGTAGCGCGCAGCCGCTTCCCGTTTCGGGTCGTTGTCATGGCCTGCTACCAGGAGCTAACGCTAACAACAACGGCAGTGGCGGATGTGACTCGCATTTTACCGGAAGTACGTCACGACCCCCCGTGGCATATAGTCTATTGGACAAAGCGATCTATATAACGGTGCGACCTTTATTTAGGAAAATACGGTAATTCCACAAAAAGGTTAAATCATGTCATCTGAACAAGTTCATTTAATCCCCTCACATAAAAGGCCACATAGGCCTGCAGAGCTCAGTGTTTTCATTTTCATTTAAAGCTAGAAGTTTTTACTTCTTTACATCATAGACTTATTTTTTGTTCCAAAATGCAAAAATATCAATAAATTCCTTATTTTAAAATGTCACCCCCACTGCTCAGAAAAGCCCCCTCCAACTAACTCAAATGGCCCATGGGCCACCAGTTGATCAGCACAGTTGTAGCAGGTTTCGTGGCTCTGGGCTCTTTTTTATTTAATGAGCGAAGGAGCAGAAATGACTCTTTGATCAAAAAGGTTGCAGACCCCTGGGTTAGAATATATTGAGTATTTCTTCACACTTCAGGGTTGTTTGTGATAATTTTAGAACCTGGTAAAGATCAGATGTTTCTTATGTCCTGATACGTCAAATAATTGGAAGAAGGTGGGCTTTCTTTTTCTCATTTCTGCACATAAAACTTGTATTTTCTTCTTCTAGGACACCTGGACACCCTCTTCAGAACCCCCGGGTTCTGGCCCCTCAACACTAGAAGAGGCTTTGCACCCCACAACAGAGCCCCTTCACCCAGACAGGCCAGAGGACACAGACCTGCGAGCACAGCTGCAAGTCACAACGAGCACAGCGCCAGACAATGACCCAGGTCCAGCTGCTGAGGAGGTCTGCTGCTCTCCTCCAGCCCCCCTTCCTTCAGGCAGCCCGGCACCAACAGACCCCTCCATGCAAGCAAAGAAGAAGAAAAGCTTCTTCTCTAAAGGCAAGAAGTTGTTCAAAAAGCTGGGATCCAGCAAGAAGGAATGAGTCAGGACTCTGCATCACGGTTCAAGCACTTTTCCTGTCTGTACTGTTGGTGTAATTTAAAACTCAACTATCTGATCTAATAACAGGTACTTAGTAATTATACACCTGCCTTAGAGCACTGCTACCCCAGAATCCTTTAAAACAGGACAGCTCTGCTTACAGGTCCAGCATCATAAGAGCATGCAGACATGCATGTGAGCCAGCTTCATTTAAGTGTTCAAAAAATGCAGCAATAATCTTCCAACGCGTTCAGCGCAGACAGCTCAGCGATTATTAGCTTTAACCCTGGTGAACTTGTGCCACGTCATTTCTTTAAGGCAAACAGACTGAAGCTGTCTGACTTCTGCTTTCCTCCTCTATTTATTGTCTGTAGGGGTTTCTGTATGATGCGATACACTAATTGCAACAGCTCTTTTTGTCGCGTTACAGAAAGTGGCATCAGCAGTGATTCGTTAGTTCATATGGAGCTGTGAGTTTCTTTGCTTCAGAGCTAATTCCTTCGCTTCAGCGGCTTTGTGAGGAACAACACAAGTTCAAGTTGGATTTAGGGTTAGGGCTCGAATGAGTGAAAATGTAGTCACTGATTTGTTTGTGTGAAGGATTTGACTGAAGTTTCAGTCTGCTGACGACACTGAGGAATGATGCCTTTATTCAAGGAAATCTTAATGGCCTAATTAGTGCTTGTGTGTGTGTGTGTGTATCAAGGGCTGAGCAGGCTAACAAGAAATATGATTGAATTAACCAATTAAAACTTATACAGATTACAGTACTTATTTCCTTTGCAAACCTGAAATGGTTTAAAAAATAGATGATTTGATTGAATATTTAGTTGATCATCAAAATGATTGGACTATTTTCCTCTTAATTCGGTGTATCTGATTGGATAAATCACTGTAAGATGAGCCCTCCTAAAATCACCAGCATAATTTATACAAACGAACAGAGTCATTGTTAACGGAAGTTAATCACAATATGTTAATAACTTAAAAGCTGAAAAGTGGGCTCAGTTTCCATGAACCCACCATGATTTGTTTAAACGTTGACAAGATGACAGCATTAAATAAGTGATAACTCGCCCTGCCTGCAGTGAGCTCCTTCATACATGAATTACACAAAATATTTCTGAGTTGAGACAAGTCGCTGCAGTTGGACAGATTCTGTTCCTTGTTTTATTCAGCCATGTAAATCTGATCTGTTAATGTGGGTTTCTGCAGAAAGAACCGTTCATGTCTTACCTGTTGTGGATAGCTCTTTGGACAGCCTCAGTTTGGAGAAATCCTTTATTTGTAGTGAATTAACCAGCTAACAGCTACTCTAAGGGGTACTCAGGCCAAAGTGGACTGTTGTTGTCTAAACAAGTCAAAATGCTTCAAGTAAAGTTATTCACTTTTACATCGTCATCAGTTTTTCATTATGTGTTTATTCTGAAGATTTATTCTGTTTCTGCTGCACCAAACTGCACAGGAAGTGCTACAGCAAGTAATTCATGCTACAAAATAATCATGATTTTTCTATAAATGACTGTAATGTGTAATTCATAATGATGCAAAGCTTGAAAAAATAGCGGTTGCATGAACCGCTATGATTTTTTATTTTAGATATACATTGTTTTAAGAAGTCACCAAACCACGTTAGTCTTAGATTAACCCAGACTAGCCATTAGCTCATCAGTGCTATCAGAATTAAACTGTTTCTCCAAACTGAGGTCATTCAGACACTATCTACAGTTCTTGGCACTCAGCTGTTGTTGTACATGCTAATGTGGCGTTAGCTCGGGCTAATCTCCAAAATCACATAAGATTGTATTAGATTAAAGCTGTCTGTCAGCATTTAGAGTTCAGCTTCATTTGAATACAGCATGTTGAGTATTATGCTTGTTTTATGTTGACAGTTATCCGGAACATCACTTCCTGTGTGTTTACACTGAAGGCTCGTGGCACAGCGTTCTCCCGCAGGCGCTGCAGTCAGCTAGTCGTGGATCTGAAGTTCATCTTGTGGTGTTTGATATTCAGACGAACATGATGAACTGTGTTGCTCTTTTCTACATGCAGTGTAGAAATGAGTTGTTCTGTCCGCTCACCTGCACCGAACATGAGAGAATGGTTACAGCTAACGAGCAGCAGCAGAGCGTGTGTTTTAGTAATAACTCCATTTGTATAGAGGTTTGTAAGGCTGCTGTGTGGAGCAAGGATTAGAGTTGAAGTGATGGTTCAGCCATTTTGAAGTGGGTTTTTGTCCAAAAGTTCTAATCACTTGTAGAAATCTGTTTGAAAGACCTCAGTTTGGAGGAATAGAGTTTAATTCAAACCAAATTAACAAGTCACTCCACAAATAGTGACAACTGAAGTGGACTGCAGCTGTCCTGAAGGAACTCAAATCACCAACATTTTATTGCTTCTTTTGTAAATTGTAAATCCATCCATCCATTATCTTTACCTGCTGCTTCCATTTTGGGTCACAGGGTTGCCAGTGCCCATGTCCAGCAATCACTGTGTGAGGGGCGGGGTACACCCTGGACAGATCGCAAGGCCATCACAGGACCACATAGACAAACAACCATTCATGCTCTCACTCACACCTAGGGTCAATTTAGAGTTATTAATCAGTCTAACATGCATGTTTTTGATCTGTGGGAGGAAACTGGAGCACCCGGAGAAAACCCACGCAAGCATGGAGAGAACATGCAAACTCCACCCAGAAAGGTCCCTGGACCAGGATTTGAACCAGGGACCTGCTCGCTGAGAGGCAGCAGCTCTACCAGTTGCACCACCGTGCTGCCCTAAATTGTAAATCAGTTTCCCATTACATTTTGTCCTGCTGCAAAACAAAAAGGGGAAATGGAAATACTGTCCGTCCATTGTCTGTTTGTCCATCTTGTGAGCTGGACAACTTGAAAAATAAGTGAGGAGCCGACTTCCATTTTGGTGTGTGGCTGCATCTATAAGAAAGGCTGCTATTGAAAATTGGGTTGTGATCACCCTGATTATTTGGGGAAATTACAGTTTCTAATTTTTATATTACAGTGGTCCCTCACTTACCCTGGGGGGTTACGCTCCAGACACCCCTGCGATAGGTGAAAATCCACAAAGTACGGAACAAAAACAAAAAATCCATGTATAGGTCGCACTGGTGTATAGGTCGTAGGCCTTGAAAAAACCATAAAAAGGTGCGACCTATACACCGGAAAATACGGTATATTAATTTTAGTATTTATATATTTTTAAGGCTTTATAAACCCTTCCCACACTGTTGCAACGTTCTTAACAATGTTCTAAACTCTCTAAATGCTCTAAAAGTGCAGAGTGAAAGAAACCAATGCTTTGGTTACTGAGTCAATCAGCGCCCAGGGGCGAGCTGGCCATCGGAGCTCATTTATATTTACTCATTTACATTTTGAAATTCAATGTATAGTTTAAATCTGTATCCGTTGATCAAAGCCAACAAGAATTACAACTCATAGTGCCACAATCAAA
>JARVJN010000834.1:22179321-22191105 GCA_031763805.1 Argolebias nigripinnis | reverse complement strand
ATCAGTGTTAATGGGAGCCAAAGACGTGAGTGGCAGCATGCAGAGAGTGGGCTCAGTGGAGGAGAGCAGGCTTTTCTCCTTCACCAGGAGCAGCATCTGTTGCTCTCTTGCTCCAACACTATTTACAGATAGCTGTCATTATTCACGCCTGATGAGATTTCATCTAATTTGTCAGTCTACAATATTCAGAGACAAGGACAATGCAAGCATAAACAAGAAAGAAGACAGACGAAGACAGTGCATCAGTACAAAGTATATATAAATGTGTGTGTGTGTGTGTGTGTGTAGGTTTGTGTAAAATAACAGACAAATTATGTTGGTGGGAGTGGAATTAACCATTTAAAAAAATAAGAAAAGTACAAGACAGTTTAGGAGTAAGTGGTAAACACAGACAGAATGGAATGAGACAACGTATAAGAGAAGAAGAAATATAAAAAGTAAGAGAACCAACAGAAAGAAAAAAAGTTGACTTTATAAACACTGGCTGTGGCAACACAAATTATCTTTCTATGATTCATTTATCTTTCCAATTATTACATTTAGTCATTTTTAGTTCACTCCAAGCAGCAGATGGATGACTTCCACGTAAGAACAATAAAAATGGTCAGCATTTAAATGATAAATAAATAAACACATAATACCAAAATGTTAAATGTTTTAAAACAAGTTGACGTTTCAAAGTTTCAATACTGTAACAAAGCAACTCATCAAACTAAACAGACCTAATAACAAAGTAAGATATTTGATCATTATTTTTTAAAGAATAATGAGTGAATGATTTTCAATTAATGAAGAGGGTTTGATAGTAATGGGTTTGAGTTTAAGAGTACCGTTAAATGTGAGCAACTCGGATGGTAAATGATCAAGGGTTTAATAGTGAATGTGAATGCAATAATAGATTATGATCTAAAGGACTTCTCTTAAGATATGGTCATGTGCAAAGCACCACTGCATTTTTAAACAGATCTGTGGAAAATAAAACAGACACAAAATAAATTTGATCTAAGATTACGTGTTTGCCTCTGACAGTGTAGGCGCAAACTCGCTGCTACAGACAACTGACCACTATACATGTATACAGTACATGCCCTCAACAGTGAATAGGAGAACATGCAAACAAAAACACAGCACATTGTCCCCCTTTGCCAGGGGATAACCCCATGATGCTATAGCCTTGCAGGTTTAGCATTTACAAGCTCCTTTTTGTCTCTTGAACAAAAGCATTTCACTCTGCAAGATTATGGTCAGGGACGATTAAGATCTTTACCTCCCTGAAGAAGAAAAAAATGGGAGGAAAAAAGGTAACCTCAAAAAGAAAGAACAGAGAAAAAAAAAGACTACAGAAGAGATAAAACAGATGAAAACCTTGATGAAAGCCACAGGCTGCACAGAGGATGGGCAATCCCGGTGCATGAACAGCATCGTTGACTTCTCGGTCTTTGAATGTATCTCTTTCTCCTTGTCTCTTGTTTGTATCCACTGAAACGCCTTGCTGTTTCTTTCACCTTACAGCTTTCAAACAGGAAGGTGATATCCCTTGTGTGCACGTCCTTCACTCGGATCTTTCTGCAGTCGAAGCGTTATCAGTGCATGTGGCATGTGTGTGCATGTGTTGCTTGAATTTGAATGGGAGCTCAGTCGGTAGTTGCAATTGCAAAGTCTGACTGTGAAAGTGCATTTACTATTACTGCTGGCCTCTTCTCCCCACATTGAATGAATGACAGGATGAACGAATGAACGAACAAAGAATGAACAACATCAATGAACAAATGTAATGAATTAATAGATACAATTAGTGGTTCTGTTTAACTAGGGCTCAGTGTTATAAAAACCTTCAGATTTTTCTAAATCATGATGACACTTTGGATGTTTACCAATTGTTTTGTTTAATTGTCAGAATTTGCAGGAGCCTGTATTATAGGTTCTGACAATACAGCAGAATTATGTTAGCTTCATTCAGAAAAAAAAAATGGAAGAAAGAAAACAGGTTGTCTGTCTCTCGATATAGCCACATTTCATTCAGACAAATTTTGGCTTCTCAAATTAAAAGATTTCTAAAATTATCTAAAAAAAAACTAAGTCTGGTCCTCTGGACATTAAAAAAAAAAAACTCCCATTTTTCCTCTTTTTGAGGCTGAGCAAGCCATATGGCAAAGTACCCTCTTACTCCTGTGTGTTCTCCATTTTATCTTACTAACACACAGACTCAGTCTCACAGGGAAAACGTAGACCAAACCATGGGGATACTACAACTCCAGGTACAATATGGTTTGTTGGGTGGTGGATCGGAGCAGATGTCTCTCTGTTTCAGTATGTCTGTCTCTCCCTCACTGAACTCTCATGGTGGTGTGTGTTGAGTCAGACAAGGCAAGGGCACTACTCTGGGCACTGTGGCACTCCACACTGACTAAAATGTATTCATACAGACATTATCTTTAGAGATTAAGCATTTCTGCAGAGTTGGCAGGACAGGGTCAGGATTGGCTGGTAATGAGGAGCGGCAGCACGGGCACAGGGCAGACAATAAATCTTTCCTGTGAGCCAAAAGACCCACAAACCAACAACTCACTGAGTGGTTTGTTTTTTAAAATGTGCCAAATTGACCTTACAGGAACATTAAAGCATGTTTATGCAAAGACATTCTGGCACATAAAGGAAAAAAAGTTAAAATTAAATAAAAATGCTGCTACTGAGAAAAATACAATAGTGCAAGACAGGATTTACTGTTATGGCTGTTCGGTTCACAATTTACTCTGGATAAAGAATTAATTAGAGCATTTAAATGTTTGCCTTACAGATAGATGCACAGTCAGTGAAATAATACTTAACAAGAACACTTTACTTAAGGCAATCCTACTGACATCTGCAGTAAGGTGCACATTGGATCATTAGCTGAAAGCTTACAGGAGAAAAATAAAGTTGCCATCATGAGAAGCTGATATCTCAGCACATAAGAGCTCTGTCACACTAGAGTGGGAAAACATAATTCTCTGTGCTTAGATATTAGGTCTACTTTTGCTCCAATCAGAGTTTAAACTGTTTCTCAGTGACAAAGAATAAAAGCTGTCAAAATAAAAGCTATCAAAATAAAAGTGGCTAATGAAAAACTACAATTTTGGTGTTGATGTTTCAAATGTTTATGGTAGGTCCAGGGGTGGGGTGGGGTGGGGTGGGGTGGGGGGTAGAGGTAGAGCAGCTGGCTTGGGACCAGAAAGTCGCAGGTTCAACTCCCAGTCATCTCTACATATTGTGGTGACTCTGAGCAAGCATCCAATCCCAAATTGCACCCTGGGTGCCTACATAGCAGCCCACTGCTCCACCTGGGTGTGATATGACGGGTTAAATGCAGAGAACTAATTTTGCCATTGTATGGGACCATACAATGATGACAATCTCAGACTTCCCTTCCCAGTTATCACTGGCAGACAGATGGTCTGCTGCATAAGTGTGAAGCACAATGCCCTCAGCAGGCAAATAGTATCACAGTTTTCTGAAGAACCAAATTAAATAAATAGCGACTAGCTTGTTTTCTTTGAGTGACCACATTTTTGTTCATCCATTATACATTCAATCTCCTTAGTGCCTGTGTTGTCTTCTTCTAATACGAATGCCCTTCATCAAATTAGCCATGCTTTCAAACCTCATCAAATATCCCTAGAAAGCCGGTAGCTAGTTTAGTCAGTATATGCCAAGATGAAACAAAGGATGAAGGGGACACCAAAGGAGCCCCATTGAAAGCTATAATAACCTTTATTTACCACACAAACCCTCATGATTTGAGTCCAAGGTCAGACAAGCAGGCAGGAACCATCTGAGGCTTCCCATTGGCAAATGGTCAGCCTTTGATCAAACTCATCATTTCTGTCATGAAGGTGACCCATACAAGCAGACTCCAATGGCTTGCAAGTGCTTTAAGTTTGTGCTTCCTTTCACATGGTCTACTTAATCTACAGAATGAAACAGGAGGAAATCCATTCCACGGTCATGTCAGCCTTAAAAAATAGGTTATGATATTTTGAATCTTTGTAGAGCTTGTTCCTTTTTTCGTACCTCAATATATTTTTATGGAGTCTTATCACAAGTAGGGGCAATGCAAAAGTATCAACCACAGTGGTGTGGGCCTTCCCCGTAATCTTGTGGCCATCAGGATGATCCCATGTACTGCTGTCTTCTCTTGTCCATAGTCCCCGCCCACCCTGGCTTTTCAACAAAGGTAAAACAGGTTGACAGTCAAGTTAATTAAGATTTTAATCCAGGGTGAAAATGCCAATGCATGGAATACCATACTACAAAGGCAAGCTGAGGCAGGACAGAAAAAAAAGAAAGCAGGTTTGAATAAGCACTGTTCAACATGCAACAACATTTATCCATCATCCTCACTGACGTCAAATGGCATTATTCCCTTTTTTTTAGAGATCAAACAGGCTTACTGGTGTCCCTTTGTTGCAAAGCTAACAGCTCACTTCAATCCCATCTACAGCCAAAACGATGAGTTCATTTCCAAACAGAAAGTTCATTTAATCGAAAGCCATGTCTGGTGTCGTAAGCACGAGGAAACATATTACATGGAATGGAAGGGAAGCAACAATCAATGACTGACTAGAGGAAAAGAAGGGTGAAACTTACTTGAAGTCATCTGAATGCCTCAACTTCTTAGAAATTCTGTTGCATCTGAGCTTCAAAATGGGACAGCTTGTGACAGTTGATGTGTTTAGAGATTAAATATGAGTCTGCACCAAGGCTGATTTATTCTTCCCATTTCTCCACTTAGTTCTGAATCAGATTCACAGACTTTTCTCTATCAGTGTGTGTCCCTGTGTTCAGTATAGCCAAACCTGAGACCTTCTCAGTAATGAAGTTAGATTGAAAATGCGAGCCATCCGTCCCACTGGCCTGATATCAGATCAGGCAGCAGCCAGCAAGAGAAGCAGGGGCCTATCCCATATTAGGAGGGTTCACCTACGTGGCAGGGTGTGTATGGTGGAATAAGTGGGACATCTCCCAGCAGGCTGTAAGAGCACTGGCCAATAAATGATAAAAGAGCAGGACTAGTCCCCATGCTGCCTTATTGAAGTTTACCTTTGTACCATCACACTGAATCCCAATTTGCCATTCCTGCATTTTTTTTTTTCAATTCATAACATCTCCTATCTGAAAGTCTGGGACTATCAGACATATCTAGAACACAACATGCCTGCATTGCCTTCTGCAACTTAAAAAAGTCTGTAATATGTCTGTTAAATGCTTTTCTGAAGACAAAAAAAAAAACCTCTTACATGATTTGTAAAGGCCAAACAACTAGACAGACACACATTTCCAAAGTATTTGGGACAAGAAATTGATGGAAAGTCTGACTCTGACAACTTTAGCCCCCTTGGAGTTACTTTAGAGGCCCGTAGTCTAAGATTAAAGGGCCTGGATCTTTAATCACTGTAGATCAACTATTTTTATACCATAGCTTCTTCCAGATGCAACATCGTCCTCCTTTTGCTGGGATGAGCAAAATGTTTAATTAGACTGTTATTAAGCTTTTATACCTCTGGGACATGCTCATGGAGGACTTTAAGTATGCCATGGGAATGGCATAAAATTGAATGAATTGCTGTATTTTAAACATTCACTGCAGACAAAGTGCTTGGTGCACAACTGTTGGTAAAATAACATGATTTTTCCTTAAGTGACTTTTTATCGTGACAGTCGGTAAAGAGAATGTTTAACTGGTAAAACTTAAAACAACGCAGACATTTCCATATCCCATAATGACAACCAGCATATCCATTCTGAAAAGCAAAGTGCACACACACAAACACAGAGCATTAGCTTCATGTTTTTGATCATAATAAAAAGCAGAAACTAAAGATGAATTAATTTGGTGCCAGAAAGTGCTAATGTAAGTACACATTCCCTCTGCTTGATTAGAGCTGAGCAAACATAAGTCTGATAATACACTGACCCATCCAGCTGACCAGAAAAACTTTAATTATATTTGCCCTTATTCACAAACATAAGCATTTTAACTTTACTTGGATAGGCAAATCTGACCTCATACCAGCACCTACAAGACAACTTCCCTGTGATGTGTGTTTAGCTGCTTGGTACAGCTCAATACCTTTCCATTTAATATGCTGCCAAGTTAATCAACGCTGGTTGAAACCTGAGAGATCACAGGCATTTTAGCTCCCGATGTGCCTTGTGTTCCTCAAAGGCAGTGGCTGCTGGATCTCCTGTGTTCATTATGGAGAAAAGGAGCTTGCTTTAATCAGCCTGTGAGTCACTCATCATAAGGACGCGCTACCACACACACACACACACACACACACACACAAAAATACATGTAATGAGCCTGAACATTTGCATAGTGGGTTGGCCAAACAATTGCATCCAAGCATAGAGGACAAAACAAACATCTTTCCATTTGTGATCTTATAAAACATTTCCATTTACAGCAGCAGAGAACAGGTAGAAGGCTTTAAAACCTGCCAGTCAAACAGCCCAAGTACAGCACAAGACCCTATAGGAAAAGTGTGAACAGAGCATTTTTACAAACAGTTTTCACGCACACACAGTCGTCACATAAGTAAAGCATGTACGCTGTCCTAGCCATTGAATTGATGACAGGGTGAAAGAGTGATATTTGGTGACAGGACACTTTTAGGACTGTAGAAACATTGGACATTCGTGTTGAAACATTTGTCAGTTGGATGCAGTTAAATATATACATCTGTATAATAGGGCGTGTATTGTGTCACTTTGGAAGTTTGTCTCTTAAGGTGACTGTGTGGGTGTTTGTGGAGTGCATGTGTTTGTGCATGAATGCATGCCAATCTCTTTGGCTTGTACACAGGCGTACACAGATTTAATCACTCCCCAGGCAGAGTGTGGAGGAGGAAGAGGAGGCTGTGAGGCAGATAGGAACAGACAAACGCGACAAGGCGAAAGAAGGAGGCAGCGGGCTCGGCCCATATCCCAGCACTGCTGCATAATAAATACAATCTTGTAAACATAACTGTTAAGCTTACGTACACCTGAAGAAACACGACGATGCACTGTTTGTGCACTTTAATGTTGCAGATCCTCAGCTATCCATCTATGTGTTTTCTTTACTTGCTTGGTCCTGTAAAGGTTCACACGATATGGTGCCTGTCTCAAACGGTCAATGGGAGAGAGGGGGTCTACACCCTGCAGACTCCACCTATCTATCACAGGGCCACATAGAGACAAACAACACGGACGGACAACTGTCCATGCTTTTACCCCCTACCCCCCATGTTTAACTCCAGAGTAGCCAATTAACTTAACATGCATGTATTATGTTGTTTGTTTGTTTGTTTTCCATATTACATTGCCTTGGTATAATTGTAGCTTTTTGTATGCCAGATGTGCATAGTGTATACATTTAGCCAGAGCTTGAGGTCACTAATGCAGAACGGATTGGTAATAGGCCTGGTTATATAATCTCATCACACCTAACTCAATAAGGGAAAGGCCAGTCTGCCCCCTGTAGACTGCTGTCCCTGCGCTGACCTGCTGTGAGATGAACCGTGGCATCAAAACCTCTCTTTTCTGGCACAAGAAGACATTTTAACTGTTTTATTTGCATGCCTTAATAGCCAGTTGTGAGTCTGAATTTGAATTAATATGCCGTATATCTAAGGACAATTGATGTTGCAGGTTTTTTGTGTATGAATTGCAACAAGCCTACATCTTCTGAGGTGTCTGTTTTTATTGATACAATTTATTGTGTTAGTGTAAAACTAATGCTACCACATGCTGATTTTTGTACATCTTTCAAGCAATGTTGGAGCCTTCAAACTAAAGTTTTGGATGATACAGCTTCTGCTCTTAAATGCACTGAAAAGAGAAAATATGAGGAGCTGCAAGCCTCTTTAAAAGTTCTGTGTGACAATAAAAGTGGTCCAACGAAGTTTATATCAAACACTGTCTCCCACAACAATCACCAGTGTCAGTTAGCTTTTACTGTTTGCTGTGAGACAGCGCTCATTGTGGCACTGCCTGGATGTCATCCGAAGTGTCAACCGTGTGTTTGTTTAATGTGCTTGGCTGTTTGTGACTGCTTCAGGCTTCCTTTTTATGAGCCTACAGTGAAACAACTCGTTGTATGGTGTCCAAATTGTGTCCTTAAATCATTTTTGTGTCTTATGGAAGTTGAGAACTGCCATTATCTCTAAAATTGAATTTACTATGATTTTTGTTTTCAGTAAATTAACAGAATAGGCGAGCTACTTTTATCTTGTTATCACAAGAAAATAAGCTTTGTTGTTTTTTTCAAAATAATACAAAAAATATTGTTGTACTGTAAGTTAAGTGTTCTATTGTGTTCCTCCCCGTTTCATCATTTAATATTATGGTTTTGACACTAGATATCTATAACAGCAATGGCTTGATCTGCGATCAATGTTCCTTTAAGTGATCTTAAAAAAAGTTAAGTCTTCTCCTCTGCACATTCAAAAAACAAAACAAAAAAGAGTGGACACGTTTTATCTTTTGTTTGAAAGGCTTCTTCAGTCTGAGGTGCTGTATTCAGGATCAGGATGCTAACGTTCCATTGTTACGCTGATGGTCCTCCTTAATCATGTGAGCAGCTGGTTTTGGCTGTCAGCTGTAGATCCATTAGGAGAAGGTGCTATTTGTAAGACTGAGCTGAATACAGTACCTCGGACTGAAAGATTTGAAGTCTTTTGGACGAAAGATGAAACGTTTCTACATTTTTTTTAATGTCCAAAGGACCAGACTTAACTTTTTTAGATGTTTCTATCTGGATTATTGAGCATACATCAGGATATTCCTTTAAGTGACATTTTTGCTTGAATCGGTTGGCAGCATGACTGTCCTGATTTCTGATGAAGAAGTAACCTTTTTGTTTTCAATATTTGTTGTCCAATTATTTTAAGGACATTTTCTATTAAATGTTCTAATGTTTGAATTAAAAAAGAGAGCCAACAATGCCACAAAAACAATAAAGATAAATAAATAAATAAAAACATATGTTTTCTCTTGGCTTATGCACCTTTTCGTTTACTCATATTACTTGTTAATACTGTTGTGGAACATATTTAGAGGCTACTCAAAATGCTTTGAAGCAGCATTTGCCTAAACTGAAAAATCTACAGCCTTTATTTAGTGTTTTAAGCAGTCCCATTTAAAAATACTTTTTTCCTTATTCATAAAAATTATATAAAGTTTCAGCTTAGTTTTTCTGATTTTCAACAATAAATCAAGACATTAAAGAGTATCAATGATCTTTCATTTTGGACTCTAAGATTGTTTATTTATGACTAGTGCCAAGACTTGTGCATCATTTATGTACAAAGTACATCTTAAGTCATGTATAACAAACTGGAGTTTCTCCTTTTGAGCAAATTTTTTTCCCAAGTGCAATCCATTGTTGAGTCCCTCTGGGCTTATATGCATGTTCCCATATTATTTTTTTAAGAAAAGTTCCTTGATTATCATTGCTAGTAGTATTACTAATCCTATTATCTTTAGTAATTGTAATAGTTGCATTGCAGTTTTGAAAAAAAAAAAAAAGATTCACTTGATTTTTTACTTGACCAGATTTGACTACAAACTCCCTTTAAAGCTCAACTTCTTATGAGCAATTATTGTTGTGTTCACAAATATTTGCTTTCATATGCTGCTGATCTCATGCTGCTGATTATCTCATGCTGCTGTATTCATTCATGTCCATCTGCTCACCACAGACTCATGTTCGGGCTGCTATTGATGCACAGTATTGTTTTACTTTATTAGTGTTTAGCGCACATCTTAGATCTTTTAGCGCACAGTTTGGCGCTCATTTAGCATATATCTTACTGTATATATTAGATCCTTATATACTATTTTTGGTGTAACTGGGACCCTGAGTACATAATTCCGTTCCACCTCATGTACCACATGTGATGAAAATGACAATAAACTTGAGTTGAACTTTCCTTTTTGCTGCTTTTCAAAAGTGGCTTTGTATTCACTTTCTGTGTAAAGACAAATGTATTTGGTCGTTAGCATTATTTTCAGGCATAACAGATGTTATCTACTCTAGCCCTACATAACAATGTTTACCTCTTCATCAAGAATAATGTTTTAATTAAAAAGTCACTCTTCTGCTGGCTTAAGATTCAGTTTAAATAGTTAGGTGGAATTAGTTAAAGTGTATTTTTAGCTGCAGCCCATGATTTTTTTTTTTTTTTTTTTGTTTCAATACTGTAAATGTCTCCTATGGCTCTCTGTCTTGATTTAGTCTGTAACTGCTTTAAGTAAATGCCATTGACAATAAACACACTTGATTCATAAAATGCAAAAAAGACCATGTTATTGAAAGAGGGACAACATATTCCATCAACAATATAAAAATAATAATAAATGAAAGCACATACGTTTCTCTTACTCTGACAGTCTGACTTCCTCTCTTTCTGCCATGTGTAGGGTTGGTACCAGTGTTTGACAGAATCAGACCATGTGATCAATCAGAGCACAGCAGTGACAATAAGGACCAAACAAGTGAAAGATTGCACACAGAAAAATGCACAGAGAAAAGCTCAGACTATCAGCAGTATTGAATCCAGGGCTGTCTGTGACAGACGCAGACGCTGCAAGAAAAAAAAATCTTAAAAGGTTAGTAACAGAAAGGTTAACAGCTGTAATTTTTTCTCTTAGAAGCCATCTCCTCTAGTCTTGGTTTTCTGACACGGCAGACTTGCAGGATGAGGAAGGAGCTTAAAGAGTGACCTGGGAGTCTCCAGTGAAATGCCTCTAATCAGCCTCAAGGGGTTTAGCATCCTCACTGGGTTCTGGCTGAGCTGGGAGCCATGGCCTGGCTCACTGCAAAAACTGACAGACGTATTACTTCCTAAACATCAATACCCAGACTTATTTAAAAGTGTGACATGTTGAGAGACTGACAAGGACTTGTTCTTCTAAGTTCCCAGGAAGGTGATTTTTTTCTTTCGTTTTTATTTTTTACTTGACTTTCTGGTGAAACAGCCTGACATATTGTATGTGAACTTACAGTATGTTGCTATGAGCGTTGTGTTGCTTTCAATTACATCATCTATAGCTTCATAAGGTTCTGAAAATACAAGGACGCTTCTTGTTCAATATTTGCACAGATTGTGACTAAAGCCTTGCACTCATCAAATCAGTTTGCACCCTCAAACTTAAATTTTCTGACCAAGATGCCTTTAGATTGTGATCATTCAGCCAAATTAAAATAAATATAGATATGTTTAATTGTTTTTTTTACGAAGTTTTCACAAACTAGTGCATGTTGTTATCTTACACAGAATACTTCCTTGCTGTGAGCAAACTTCCACAAGAAAAGTCTTACTAAAACCATCCTTTTTTTAAGACAGACCTGTACTTCAGCAAAACTATCTCCACCATCCATCCCATCTGACATCTGGCACCGGCTGACTGGGCAAAGCTGAGTCCGGCTCAGCTCCATAGCTTTGGGGGAGGTCAACAATTGGGGGCTGAGCACTGGGCCGTCAGGGAGGTTGTTCTGCATACTGAGCAGCCTGATTAGGGAGAGGAGCACAGAGAGGCTACAGCTTTGGCGGTGCAGTGGGAAGACAGGTGTGACAGCACACACCCCTGCAGCTTTGTGCCACCAGTGACTGGGTGTACAATAAAAACTCAAAGACCATTTTTAATTAATAAAAAATGGCAAACTTTCTTACCCTGGTTATTCAGGGAAAGGTGTTTTTCTTTTCTGATTTGTTGCAGAAAATTGAATTTGATTACATATACACATATACAAAGACTGTT
>JARVJN010000834.1:22052875-22065641 GCA_031763805.1 Argolebias nigripinnis | reverse complement strand
AAATATTTTTCTTTTACTTTATTTTTTCATGTCTTCAAAGTAATATGGTAAGTGGTGGGGCAGCACTCTAGCGCCCTCTATTGGCCAGCCGCCACTGGTGTTAACAACTAAAGCAAGCTTTGGAAGACATCTTGGGCCTCACACTGGTGTTTATGTGAAGCAGGTGTTGAAATACTGCTTTTTTAATCAATCCAAAATACATTTGTAATAAATCTGTACTGAGTTTAACTTGTCAATTAAAAAAATAGACTGTAGTTATTAACTAACATCTAGAAGACATGCTTCACTGCTTTTTTCAGATTATGCAGTTTTATTCTCATCTTAAATGTGCCTCAATACAGTATTATGCTCAGAAACAATCCACCAAATCTCAACAATTTGTTCACATATGTTAGAATGTGGGGCAGACTTACACACACCGCAGCTGGTGCAATCTACTTGAACTTTAATGCCTTCCATTATTCTGGTTTCAGAAATCTTAGCAACTAAAGGGTACTTAGTTGGTTGCTAATTAAGCTTACTAAAAGGAGTGGTATAAAAATGTACACTGGTTTTCAGAATGCCTTCAGCGGCTTACAAAAACAACTGATTTTCATTAATCAGTGTGACTGCATCATTTCAGCTGCTGGCTAAAACAAGGAACCAAAACTCTCCACAGAGCAGGGTTGGAAATGCTGAGCTGAATACAAGTTTTTTTTACGGGTTTATTGCAACATGAACCGCATCCTCTTTTTCATTACATAATGTAATTATTTATATTGTTCAAAAACTTTTTGATGTATCTTCAAATCACAAAATCCAAATTTCTAGCTGACTAATAGCATAAATATCATTACTTCAGTTGATTAGTCTGAGAAATTTTGACAAAAAAAAAAGAATAATTTATGGTTAAATCATTAGATTTACAAATCTTTATACATCTTCTGCCAGCTTGGAATTATGAATCATGTACCAGCACACTCTGTAAGGTACTTATCATGCCATTCAAAGCAGACTCCGATAAAAAAAAAAAGCTAATAATTTCCATCCCGCTGCTTACTGAAGCTGACAGCAGCTGAACATCCCACATTGAAATGAATCCAACAGTACACATGCTGTCAGTATAAGGCATTCCCCAAGAAAAAGATCCTTTTGATAAAACCACTTGAAATCCTCTCAACCTGTGCAGCTGTGCGATAATCACACTAATTAGGCTGCCACATCCATTCTAAGCTCCATCTACAAGGCTCACTCCAACTAGTCGCAGAGCTTTGGGGGCCTGCAAGGAAGGTCATTTCATTTTACAACTATGATTTATTATATTTTTATTGGTGCATTAACAAGGTTTTATATGTTTAAAGACATTTGCACAAACCATTCACAACATAAAGTTTAAGGAAGTTTCAAATGACCTCCTTAATTAATTTTCCCAAATGGTTTTGAAATAAAACTTTATCCTGTTGTGTTGCAATGACTCCTTTGCAGTATTTCTTGCAAATAATAATTCCCTTAGATTTTTCCACAAAGACTCTTCACAAAACATATAAGATCAAATATAAGTTTTGTGCTCTCAACCAATGAAGTCATACTTATGTTTATGTTTATTAAATTTGTTCATTTTTTTAACAAAAAACACAATACAAAACAATCCCATAAATGATAACATACAAAATATTTAAAAAATGAAAGGTAGCAGAAAGAAGGAAAAATCTTACTATATCTGCCCCTTTTTTCAAACAATCAGTTCAAACAATAATAATCTTCCAGTAACAGAACAAATTGAATAACTCTTTCTAAATTTCTAGCTAATATACACATTACGCTACTTATATACAGTATACAGTATATATATATATATATATTTAACTATTTAGTTTTGATCATTTTCTTAAATGTACACATTGACTTTGTATTTTTAACTTCATTTTCAGAACCATCCCATAATCCAATTCCCTGGATTGAGGTAGACCGTCCCTTCAAACTAGTTTTTGAATTTTGGTTTTACAAATATGTCTGTCCCCTTAAGATTATAACAAATTTGTCTTTTAACAAAATGCATTTAGATATTTAAAGGTAATGCTATTCTGAGCCCTATACATAACTGATAAAATATTATAATCTACCAAATCATGGAACTTCAATAACTTCAGTTGATAAAATAATGTACTTGATGGATGACAGTAATTCTTTCTGGTGATAATTCTTACAGCTCTTTTCTGTAAAACAAAAATCTGCTTTGTAATTTGTAACATGAACACACACTTTAAGCTGTGAAAGTCTTGCTAAAACAGTATTATGAGCCAAACTTGTTTGAAATAATCTTACAACTAGAAGTCACCATTTGTAGCTTTTTTGCTGGTTTTACAGATTTGATGAGATCATGGAGGCCAGTGATGGCATCATGGTTGCCCGTGGTGACCTGGGTATTGAGATCCCCACAGAAAAGGTCTTCCTTGCCCAAAAGATGATGATTGGTCGCTGCAACAGAGCTGGCAAACCAATCACATGTGCCACTCAGGTCAGATTACCATCCAGGAAGACTTGATTATTTTGTTGTTGTTTTTTGTTTATAGATTTCCCTTCAGGGATGCAATTTTAGCAGATGGCTGAAATAATTTAGTGGCTGCTCTTCAATGTTGCTAAACTGTGCAGATGTTGGAGAGCATGATCAAGAAGCCTAGACCCACCCGTGCTGAGGGCAGTGACGTGGCCAACGCCGTCCTGGATGGAGCCGACTGCATCATGCTGAGCGGTGAGACGGCCAAGGGAGATTACCCTCTGGAGGCTGTTCGCACGCAGCACATGGTGAGTCCATGAGTTCAACGCCACAACTTGTTTCCACTATTTAATCAGGTAAACATCACGTGATAATTGTAGGTCCGATGAACATGAGCTTTCATATTTTGTAATACAGTTTTTAAAACGAATCTATGAAAAGATCAGTAAGATTCAAACTTTTTATTGTTTTATGATAAACTAAAAACCTCTGCATGTTGTGCTCATTGATGGTGCCTCTCTGATCTCACTTTGCTGATCTTCAAAATGCTGAAGCTGATGTCAGCACATGCATCAGTGCATCTTGCACGTCCTTGATTTCAGTGATTATGCAGTTAGATTCACTTTGATTTAATTTTAAATCGATAATCAACAAATGACTTGCTGCAATTGGAAGAAAATCCATCGGCATAATTACAAATTTATATTTGTGGTGCAGAAAATACAGGCTCTGTAGGAGCTGCAAGCACATGAACCTCTGCATAATGTCTATTCTGTGCATGTTACTTACTAAAATGGCATGTTGGCACGTCTTCAAAACTACAAAGTCTTTTTCTGTTCTTGTTACTCTAATGAATTCACTGACCGATGTTCTGTATCACATCTGTTTGCAGTGAAATCTGAAAATGTGCACAATTCTCCCAACAAGGATTCAGTCTGCCTGATAAGCTTATTGAATCTTCTTTCAAACATTATATCACATTATTTACAGACACTAGAAACAGCAGTTTCGTGTGATGCACTCCTCGAGTCTTGTTTTCTTTTTTGTCTAAATTTGTTTGTGATCTGCTCACTTGTGTTTTTCAGTCAGGGACAGATGCAGAAAAGCAAACCTTTGAATACTTGGATTAAATATCGTGACTAAATCAGTCTAAATGAATGTTTCTGCCAAAATCATATTTGGTATCAAATTTCATGAAGGGGCAATGCTTTTACTGCTGCCATGTCTGTCCTTCACTAACCTGCTGGTTCTTGGCCACGATGCAGATGTCTCTGTGACTCAGCACTCCTAATGCTCCTATTTCGAGCCTGTTGCACTTACGCTGAAGCTGTCTCTCATAGCTCAGAATCCACAGTAAGCACAGCTGTATATCAAATCCCGGGCACTGAGGAGAAAAATCATTCAGACTAACTTAAGCCATCATTTCTAACAATTAATCCAATGCTTCTCTGTTTCTCCTGGCTCACTTTTGTTTTTTTTAAGCACTTCATCAAAACCGTGTGGCATATAAACCTTTATTTATTACAAAAGTAACATTTATTTTCCATTTACTGAAGCCCAAATGTGACAAATGATATTTTACATTATTGTGAAATGCTTGCACATTCCAAAATATTGTCTTCAAAGTATTTTTAGCTTAATTTAGATTAGGCTGTTTTTCAATGTTTTAAATTTAACATGTTATTGGTTAGGTTGGTGCCCATTTTAACCTTTATGTCTCCCTGTTCCCCTTCCACAAACTGCACACCTAAACTTTCCCTCGTTGTCCATTTTAAACCCATTTCTGTCTGTTCCTTTCTCTTTAACTTCTGGTTTTCTCTCTAACTGATTCCATCTGTTTTTTTCCCCTCTTTCCCCCTTTGTCTCCCCCCACATCTTTTTTTTTTTTTTTTTCCTTCACATTTATGTGCGTACCTGGTGTGGAAATGCCTTTGCCCGATGCGTCTTGCCGTTGTGCCAGATCGCTCGCGAGGCCGAGGCAGCCATGTTCCACCGGCAGGTGTTCGAGGACTTGCGTCGTTCCACGCCGCACTGCAGCGACCCTGCTGAGGCCATAGCAATTGGCGCTGTCGAGGCCGCCTTTAAGAGTTTAGCCTCGGCGATCATTGTGCTCACGGGCTCTGGAAGGTAGGCAGGTTATCTGGCACTCAGCCTCCATTGGAAGTCTGGATTATTTTAGAGACACACAGGGAGAGTAGGGCCAGGCAGGAATTGTCAGATAAAGTGACTGGGAGAGCTGGCAAATAACCTAACTAGACTTTGTTTTATCATCTATTTACTTATTCTTTTTTTTTAATTACTTTCTCTAAACTGAATTGGACATGAAAATAAAATTTATACAATAAAACACATTTTTAGAACGTGATTGTAAATGAGTCCTCGAGGCTCAGTGGAATTAACCTGCCTAAATAAAGGTTGAATGAGTGATTGATGCTTAAACATCACATGTACTTCTCAGCCAGGAGTCTAGTTTCATGTTTGCCAGTTACTCCCACTGGTGTGAATGCCTTTTGTGTGTAGTTGTGTAGCGTGACTGAAAGTAACCCCCAACCCGCCCTTCCCTTCGGGGCGTAGATAGCACGAGAGGCAGAAGCAGCCACCTTCCACAGACAGCTGTTCGAAGAGCTGAGGAAGACCTCCCAGTTGACCGGAGACCCTGCAGACGCTGTAGCAATTGGAGCTGTTGAAGCGTCCTTCAAGTGCTGCGCTACTGGCATCATTGTTCTGACTAAGAGTGGGAGGTAAGAAAGATAGGGTTGTGGTCCTACTCCTGAAGGTAAGCCGTTTCCAACCTCATACCAGAGTTAATCATCCTAATTCTACCTCCAGCTCCCAACGTGCCCTCTGAGATCGCTCCTTTAATTGTGTGTGTGTGTGTGTGTGTGTGAGAGTGGTTAATAGAGTGGAAAGACAATAACGGTTTATAAGAGTGAAAGTGGGGAATGGGGGAAGCCCAATTAAAGTGTCTTATTTGACTTTGATGTGATTTTTATGAACATTTAAACATGTGAGTGCAGTGGCTGTAAAATTTGACACAAATTAATTTCACCGTCTTAGAAGTGAACTGAATGGCACAATAATGGGAAGAAGGCTGAAATGTTTTGTTTTATGTGTTCAGACTTACAAGAAAATCATTTGGTCCCATCGAGACTTAAAATTATATGTAGTAATTGCCGGTCTATAGAACACACCTGACTAAGCTGTGCATACTAAATTTAAATGAAACACCGTTTTATACATAATTAAGATGTGCTGGTGTAAAAGCCGGGGGTGTCCACAATTCAATATCAAACTATACAGCTCCTGGTAGAATGTGCAGCTCTTGTTGTAGTACAATAATCAACCAACAGATGGCGTTTCATAGACTTTAGTTTGCTGTTCAAGGTTCTTTATTGTCATTTGCATCACGTGATACATGAGGTGGAACGATATTATGTACAAAGGGTTCCAGTTAAACCCCAAAATAGAAAGAATAAAAATAAACTGTATATAAGGATCTAAGATATACACTAAACAATACACTTAAAGATCTAAGATATACTGTAAAATAATATGTTATATTAAACAGCAGCCTGAACATGAGTCAGTAGTGAGCAGATGTGTATGAATGAATCCACACACACACAGACTGATCATCACACCTGCTCTCTGACATGGTTCTCATAGAAAAGAAGTTTATCCAGATCACATGATTTAACCTTTTTTGTATTTATTTACCTGGATGAAGAAGTTAGTTTAATCTGTTGAGGATAAACTAGATCCTTAACAATTTGCTTATAGATGTGATAGAAGGGTTGACAATGCTATTTTAACACTTCTTAACCTAAATTTTAAGTGTATCGATGGCCTCGGCACTCAAGTTCATTTACTTTTTTTGTAGATTTTTCTTCTGCTTTTAAAACAATTCAGCCTCACATATTAACTCGTAAATTATTGACCGATTTTAACCTGTGACCTACTCTTGCTGGATGGGTTTTAGATTTTCTTGTTGATGGAGCTCACAGTGTCACCGTTAATGGTTCTATGTCACGAGGCGTTTTCTTCTACTAGTTTTCTTCAGGGTTGTGTCTTTTCTCCCCTGCTGTACACCCTGTACACCAGTGTTAGCAGGAGTCAGTACATGAACAGACAGATCCTGAAATTAGCAGATGACACGGTTATCTGCCTGTTACAGGGAGAGGATGACTCACCTGGTCAGGTAGTGCAGGGTTTTATTACATGGTGTGATAATCAATGGCTGAAATTGAATGTCTCAAAAACTAAATGTATGTGTATAGATTTTAGAAATAAGTCCAGTCCAGCACCTTCAGTTATCAAAGGTAAACTTGTGGAGGGTTTCGTCCTATAAATATCTGGGAGTTGTCATTGACAAGATGACATCCAGTGAAAACATGGGATAAAGTTGACAAAGTTAATCATAGACTCTACTTTCTCTGCAAATTGAATAAGTTTGGAGTGTGTAAACAGCTAATGATTATTTTCTACAGCTCTCTGATTGAATCTGTGCTCACTTCTGCTTTTATAACCTGGTTTGACAGTCCATCAACAAGGGCAGGATGCAACAAATTGTAAAAGTAGCAGGCAAAATTATAGGAGTTAGATTACCTGATTTAAAAAAACACTTTTTATAAGCGGCAGAACATATGCATGGACAACTTGAGCTCCTTCCTTCTGGGAGAAGATTCAGGCAGCACAAATCAAGAACAAATGATGGAAAAACTTATCAGCCAGGCCATTATTAAGATATATTTTAAATGTAACCAGGCTTGATGTTGCCATTCAATCGGTTTTAGATATTTTATTGTTTGCCAATGTTGTGGTGTGATTGTTTGTGGTGTTTGTTTTTCTCACCACTTTGCTGCAAGGAAAATGTCCCTAAAGGGACAATAAAAGTGGTAATGATTATGATGCTTACAAACCTTTAATTTTTTTATTTTAAATTTTTTTTTTTACTAGCACGAGTCATGACTCACGGGTTGAGGGGTTACACCCCCTCCCGTTCTTTTTCACTGTTCACAGATTATATATACTGTATATATTTTTAAACTTTTATTTAAATATGTACCAGTAAACTACACAAAAATAGGCTACATACAGTACGGTAAATGCCTTTTAACATGGCTGGTTTAAAATAAAATAAAAATCTGTTGCAATTTTACGCTTTAAAGTGGAACAGTTTCCTCAGTCTGGAGTTGAAATTGTTGTTCTGCCTGGATGGATGGATGGATGGATGGATGGATGGATGTAAATATCCATAAACGTGGTCTGTTCATAATGTTCTTTATCTAAGGAGCCAGTAGATTTTCAAACGGGAAATCTGATCAATACACATCTATCTGGGGGGTCTGTTCTCGTGACTCAGTGAGAGTACGGTAGGTGCCTCATTGGTCATTCGTGTGACTTCTGGTCACATGGCCATTGGCCACAGAGTAGGGATTATGGGTATTTAGTAGCAAAATTGGAAGCATGAGCGAGAGGTACATGTCATGAGTACCTATGGCATTCACTCTGTCTCCAAGATCTGCCCCCAGGAGTATCAAAGGAAAAGGTTGAGGAAAGTTTGGTAGAATGTCAACCAAAAAAAGGAATTAATTTAAAATACATAAATTAGCCGCTCTTGTGCATCTAAGGTACATGAATGGATTTTCAAATGAGCAACATGTACTATATTGAACTCTTTTAAGAATAATATAAACTCCAGATTCTTGCAGAAAGAAAGATACAAGCAGAAAACCTTCACTTGCCGATCTGGTTGTTCCAGCAAGCGCACCCTGAATCAGATCACACAACACTCAGGGAAACTGTTAAATGATCATTTTGGACAAAGACTGGTCCAGTGCTGCTTGTTTGGAAGGGCTGTGATTAGACGTCTTTCTACACAACCCACCATCGCCGAGTCAACCTGTTGCTATTATAAATATTTTTAAATTGATTAAATAGTGATTTAACAGGTTGATACTTTTTCCAGTTGTGTAAATAATTATGCAAGACTTGTGTTCATGTAGTTATCTTGTTGTGAGCTCTGTTGAGGACCAAATGATTATTTTAATACGCCTTCTTTCCATTGAATTAAAGTGTATAAACATTTTTTTCCTCTTTCAACGTTTTCTGTATTCTAAATGTTGTTTCACATAAGCTGTGATCTTTGGCCAGTGTACATCAGTTTACTTCTGTTACCTAAAGCCACTGCACTCCCATGATGGTGTTTTATTATATTTTATTACTTATTTTGGCTGTTTTAACCTGTCGAGGCTGCACTGGTATCAAATGTGCAACTATCAAATTTGACAGTTTAAAATATTTTGTAGTTTTGTTGTTCTAGGTTTATACATTTTGTTGAAATAAAAGGAGACCCCACTGAGTTTTAAAGAAGTTTTGTTGAAGACGGAGTAAAAATATGCCAGAATAAATTGAAATAAAATAAAAAATAAAAAATTGTGTTTTGCTATTTAATCAGTATGCATCAACCCTTACATGACCTTTATCTGCTCTAAATAAATACAGTATATATATGGTGCAGGTGCTGTCATAAAATAAAAATACCATGAAAATTTTGATTTATTTTACTAATTCCATTCAAAAAGTGAAACATGTATATTATATTCATTACACACAGACTGATACATTTCAGATGTTTATTTCTTTCATAACTGAAAGAATAACTGACATGATGATTAACTTACAACTAATGAAAACCCCAAATTCAGTATCTCAGAAAATTTGAATATTACTGAAGACTAATAAAAAAAAAAAGGATTTTTAGAAATGTTAGCCAACTGAAAAGTATGAACATGAAAAGTATGAGCACTCCTTTTGCCTGGATTACTGCAGCGTGGCATGGAGTCTATCAGTCTGGCACTGCGCAGGTGGCAGTCTGGCACTGCGCAGGTGGCAGTCTGGCACTGCGCAGGTGGCAGTCTGGCACTGCGCAGGTGTTCTGAGAGCCCAGGTTGCTCTGATGGTAATCTTCAGCTCTTCTGAATTGTTGGATCTGGCATATCCGGCTGCTGTAGCACTGATATGAAGCAAAATTGCTTTTGTTATTCAAATTAGATTATTACACTTAATACAGTATTTCAGAGCAAAAGTAGAAATGCTATGGAATGATTTTTATTTTTCAGTTATGTTATTTTAACCTATTGTACAGCTCTGCACTGTGAATCTGTTCTAAAAGAACAATTTGACATATCAATATTTGCATGTTTTTAGCCTCAGCATAAACCGCATGTTTTCCAAAAATAATCTGACCAATCAAATAGCCTCCAATGATCATATAAAGCAGAAATACCACGTAATCAAAAATTTTTTATTCCAGCTCAGTATGCATTAATTTGCATTTAGAATCAGCACTTTATGTATGAAATAAATTGTGGGTCATGTTGGGTGTTTCTGTTCTCAGCTGTGTTAATGTACGTGTTTTTGCAGGTCTGCCCACCTGCTGTCCAGGTACAGACCCCGTGCCCCCATCATCGCCGTGACCCGTAATGCTCAGACTGCTCGTCAGGCCCACCTGTACCGCGGGATCTTCCCCGTCCTCTACACCAAGCCCGCCCACGATGTTTGGGCTGAGGACGTGGACATGCGTGTCAACTTTGCCATAGAAATGGGTAAGAAGCTAGAAGTTAGCTTTAGAACTGAAAATAGGGCTGGGCGATGTATCGAATATACTCTATGTATCGCAAGTATCTCAATTTACGATGGTTAAATAAAATGGCTCTATCGCAACCATCAAGTATTATTAGACTTGAACATTTGTTTAGTTCTTTTTCTCCCATCTGTACCAACTTCACGCTGCCCCTGCTCCCTCACTGAATACAAACTGCCCCTCACATGCTGCTTTACACGTTTGCTAACGTTGTGAAGGCAGCGCAGCATATATTTAATATATATGAATAAATGTTTAAAAAAAACTTCAATATATCTAAATACCGGTAGTTAATTTTTTAGACATTTATTTTGTACAGATACAGCTGTTAATGTGCCTGTGTGACAATTGGGACAAAGCTTTGACTCAAATATTTTTTTATTTTATGGAAAGAAAAAAAATTGACGTATATTGTATATCGTGATTTCTTAAAAATATTGAAATATTAATTTTGGGCCGTATCGCCCAGCCCTAACTGAAAAAAAATGCAGCTTTTTCTCAAGTTTGGACCTAAAACTCAGTGCAGTCGTGTCAACAATCAGACTGGTTCGTAAAACGTCTTTTCATTTTCTAGGCAAGGCCAGACGTTTCTTCAAAGAGGGCGACGTTGTAATCATCCTGACCGGCTGGCGCCCCGGCTCCGGTTACACCAACACCATGCGTGTGGTTCTTGTGGCCTGAAGCAGCCCAACGCAAGCTGTGCTGCTTCCTCCCTTCACTTTCATCAGTCTTTCATAGTTCTCCATACTAGTTCTCCTGAACCCCTTTCATGCAAAGTCAGGGCTCACAGACTCAACTGTTTAAAGTTTAGACAATATCGAGTCGAGCTTTAAAGTTGGGCCTCAGTGGCTCAAGAGCTGTTTGGATGGGGGTGAAGTTCTTCTCAAATATTCCATTTAACATGTTCATTCCTTTAGCTTTGATTTTTCACAATCAGCCCAGTCTTCAGGGCCTCAGATTAATACACCCTGACCAAAAACTGCTGTATTTATTCACTCCAACACTTGGATTGGTAAAGTCTGAGTGGATGCATCCTTGTGTGTGTGTGTGTGTGTGTGTGTGTGTGTGTGTGTGTGTGTGCATGTTCATCCTGTCTCCTGTTTGGGTGTAGCTGGTGGTGGAGCCGATTGACCTGAACGGCACCGTTGGAACAGTTTACTTAACACTTTGTTCGTTACGCCAGCAGGAGTGTGATAAGTGTTCTGAAACAAACATCCCCCCACCCCCCCTGCAGCGCTGCCTCGACTTCACCCAAACAGATCGCTCCATAGTGCTGTCTGCATAAGTGTCCCCCCATATTTACCAGCTCCGAATGTGTTTCAGCGTACGTTGGTGTTGCACTCCCCAGTCTGCTCCGCGCATTGTTACATTCTACACTATACTTGACTTCTGTGAGTAGCGAACCTTTGGTTTTTGAGACTTTCAAATCGGATTATATATTTTGTCTGACTTTGAAGAAACAATAGTTTTGCAGGTGTTTGAGAGAGTTACTGTTTTTTTGTGTTTGATGCGTGATAAAATCTTTAAATTCCTTTGGATTCTGATTTAATTTGAGGCAGAGTATGTTTAAAACGGTTGCGCCTTTTTAAGGTATTTTTCAGATGAGTGATAAAAATCTGTCCTCTGCAAAATGACTGATAGAATTTGTCTTCTGTGTTGATCCACTGTAACTGTCTCTGTGAGTCTAATGTGCTTCTGATTGTAATAATAGAGTATAAGAACTTAACTATATTTAAAAGGATAACGTGTTTAGCTGGTGTACTAACCTGTCCCACAAGACTGGAGTTCCATCAATAAAAGAGACGAGCACCCATCTCAACTTGCCTGTTTTTATTTGATTTGAAACAAGTTTGTTCATGGAAAAAGTATTCATTTTTAAAAAAATAATAATAATAATTTGCTCCAAGAACTACCGTAAACATATTTTGACCAGTTCTAAAATCAAGTACTATTTCATTTTAAAGGTAAACATAAAATTAGTGTTTTAATGAATGCTGCAAATATATATTTATTTAAAGTTCACAATTAAATAACATTTTAACTGTCCAATACAAAAAGTGCATTATACTACATTGAGGACAATTCATCATACCTTTTATTACAAAGAAAACATGTTTTTGTGTATTAATACAAAGTGCTGGATCAGTAGCGTCACTCTTCATTACAGAGTTGTTTTTAATGTGTTAAACTTCTACTGGCAGTCCTGGCTGTACACCACCCCCACCTGTGTGCGGATCTCATCCATCAGCTCCACCAGGAGTAGAGAGTCGGCGTGAGACATGACTGGACTCTCCTTCAGCCCTGCAGGGAAACATGAAACTCAACTTTAAATGTTTCTAGTATCACTACCGGTACTGATCAATCTACATGAGCACTCAGTGAATTGAGTACAGTAGTCCCTCACTACTTCACGGTTCAGCTTTTGCTGACTCACTCTTTTGCGGGTTTTCAAAGTAAGATTGGACATGACACACAATTGGCTGATTGATGGATGAGCTGCAGGAGCAGCATGGATTAGGTAAATATATATATATGTACATACAGTGTATATATTTTTTAAATGATTTGGCTTGGTCCGCATTGCCGGCAGTAAGTCAGGCTCGTTCCCGGTGAGAGTTGGACTCCGCCAAGGTTGCCCTTTGTCA
>JARVJN010000834.1:21984636-21997577 GCA_031763805.1 Argolebias nigripinnis | reverse complement strand
CAGAGATAAGCTGATCAGCTAAATTAAGAAGCTTCTCCTGCAGCTTGGGCTGCACACTGGTGCAGGAGGAAGCTAAATAATTTTAAATAATTAATTTTAAATAAAAATCCCTTGCTGATTGTCAATCAATCAGCCAATTGTGTGTCATGTCCAATCTTATTTTGAAAAACCGCGATAGAGCAAGTCCGCGAAAATCGAACCACAAAGTAGCGAGGGACTGTACATCAAAAAAACAAAACACATACAATTTCTAAACAAAAATACAACTAAATAAATTAAAACACCCAAAATAAATAACTTTTATAATAATGAGAACAATTAAAACCAATATCTCAAACTGAGTTAAAGCCAGCGAGGGGGAAAAAAGTGTTTTAAGAGGGGATTTAAAAACTACAAGTGAGTAGGCCGTCTTGTGTGAAAAGGTAGCGGCTTGTTCTACAGTTTGAGGTTGCAACTGAAAACACCTGGCCTTCTTCTCAAAAACATCCCCAGGAGTTCTATTAAATCCGACAAGAAATGGAAGGAATTTGGGACATGTGTAAATCTGCCCAGAGCAGGCTGTTCTCTCAATCTGAGTGACCATCCGTGAAGGAGAATAGTGACATCATTAGGATACCTGAGCTCATTCTGAAGGAGTTACAGACTACAGCAGGTGAGAAGGGAGAGACCGAGCATACAACTGTTGCCTGGACAATCTTTATGGGGAATGGCAAAGAGAAAGAAGCAAAGGAAACCCCTTTTTTTATCTCTACTAATCTTCAAACAATCTAAACAAATTTTTATGAGATTTATCGAGTACAGTATTCTTCAACAGTCTTTTCCTGGTAGATTTACACATGTCCCCTAGTCCTTTCATTTTCTTGTTGAAATATTGAATATCATGGGGATGCTTAGAGCCTTCCAATACAATCTCTTGTACTTTTCTATATATTTTTTAATCTTAAACTAAATTAGAACATTCACTTTGAAGGGTGTTGTGATGAAATCAAAACATAAAGCATCTAAGGTGGTAAATGCTTTTTAAAATCACTGTATACAGAAGAAACGGCGAGAAAAGTAAAGTGAGAGAGGCAGGAATAAATTTACATGTTCATGAGGTTGGAGTATTGCACAGTTTTTCAGTCTTGCTTACATGTTTGCCAACTTCACAAAGCATAGACAAATATAATGCTAAAATGTATATAAATGAAAAATATGATGGAGTTTTTCCCTAGTTTTATTGGTATAAAATCAATGTTTCTGAGCCTTTTGATAAAGAAACTCATTTACTGGTCTTTTCTATTTCCTTAGTATATTTTTTATATAATTGACGTGTAATTAATAGGACATCTCAGACAAGCAGGTCATAGTATCACATTATGGTTTTAGTTTTCAGTGTGTTACAAGGACCACAAACGCAGCACGATGTCACAAAGTCACTCAACTATAATACTAATCCAGTCTGTCTTCTTCTCTGTCAGGTCATCAGAGTTCAGCTGATCAGCAGTACCAACTTCCTGTGGAAATTGACCCTTTGATAGGTACGCTGCCATTCATGACTGTTAAGAAAAATTCACACGGGAATGTTGTTGTTGACAGTGGGAAAGTTGGTGGTTCGATTCCACCAGCAGTCACATATAGGTGTCCCTGGGCAAGACACAGTGAATCCCCCATTGCCTCTGCTGTGTGTCCCATGAGATGTAATAGAGTGATGTGTGAATGTGTGTGTGGAGGTAAATGAGGGCACAGGTTGTGTTGTGGATCACTTTTGAGTATCTTAATTAGATAGGAAGTTGCTATATAAGTACAGTCCATTTACCTATTAAAGGTGGTGTGACATGATTTTTGAACTTTTTGGCACAACATATATATCTTGTATCATTCAACTATGTTCGTTGTTGCAAACAAAATTATAATTTACCATAATGAAAATTCGTTTAAAAAGTGAGTTTAAAATTTGCGTTGTGTTTCTTCACGGGACATCCGGGTACTTCCGTTTGCTAATTTTGTGACGTCATCGCAGGAATTTCAGTCTGCTGCTACGTATAGAACGCAGATTTATTTTCTGCACGTTTGTCTATTTTTTTTGTGTGTGTATAACTTGAAAAATGCCATTACGTTGTGTTGCATTTGGGTGTTCTAATATCATCAGTGAACAAGTGAGCCTTTTCACTTTCCCAAAAGATGAAATACTTCGTCAAGACTGGACAAAACAAACAAAGCTGTCCCCCTCAGAGCCCCCGTTGCTCCACTCCACCTGAACGGTAAGGCAGAACCTGCTGTTTTTTGTTCAACCCCCTGAACTAACTTCTGCTTCCCAAACTGAAGACAAATAGCTCAAATCTTCACTTAGATTGCTAAATTTGTCGGTTTTTATATTGTCCACCATGAGTATGTAAAAGGGGCGCTCTAGAGACGGTCCTAACACTACGTCACAGATGTTGCATTCGCGTGTACCCGGATTTCCCGAAACGAAACACTGCGCCGAATTTAAAATGACCTTGAATGAAAATTTAATATATTTATCATTTTGTTTGCAAAAACGAACATAGCTTAATGATATAAGATATATATGTTGTGCCAGTTTATTCAAATTTCCAACATCATGTCACAGAATGGCACAGAATCTGAAGTTTTATTTAAAGGTCCACTGGGGGTTCCTCCCCCAGAAAATTTTGAATAAATTAGATGCAATTTCCAATTTTGGTGTATTTTAATGGGCTGTTAAACATCTACGGTTACATACATTTGTAAACACTCCACCTCTGTCAAGCATCCTACCTCCCTCCCCCTTACTTGACTGTTCCGAGCCCAACACTGTCCCTGCTTGTTGTTGTCTGACTCCCCATGTGAAACCTCCAGTGCCTCCTCCATCAGGGCGCCTTCTCCATCTGGGCTCCTGCCCGTGAACGATTGCCTGGTTATCTGGGCACTCACCCCTAACACTCTTTTAAGGGCAGCAATTTTTTTAAGGGTAGACATGGAAATGCTTGAAGGGGCAGCTCGTAAGTGATATTAATAAGCTCGTAAGTAACTGTTGTGTTTAAAACGAGTGTTTATGTAATTATTTTCAGTTTACATATCCAATATAAGTTTTATTTGTGCAAGGCAGTCATATTTGTTCATAACTTTATTATTAGTAAGCCTGAGAGTTACCGGATCCAAGCAAACAATTACCAGAGTGCACCCTGTCAAATTAAGATAGTTCCCGGATCCTGTTCTGGCAGGATCCGGCTCAAATTAAGTACTGCAGTATACTTTAAATAAATTACGCGAGATAAGTGATAATTCCCACAGTGAGAAATCCATTGTTTTAACAGAAATCTGAGTTTTACATACAGTATTATGTAAATAATACTTTATGTAAAACAGTAGAAGAAGTAGTAGAAGAAACATATCTGAGTTTATCAAGGATAATGAATCTCAAAAAGATTAGCTCTAACACCTCTAGCTCTAACAACACAAAATGTTGTGGGCTAAAGTTCCCGGAAGGGAAAGATCTTGTGGTTGCTTTCCTCTCACTCACTGTGTTTTTGTGAAACTATCTCATTTCATGTACTGGTGCACCTTGTTATAAGGACTTCACGCAACTGTAATGAGGGGCCTGCATGGTCACCTCTGTGTCGAAGTCTCTGATAGCTTGTGAGGGTCAAGAGATTACAAATATGTCTTGTCAAATTAGGCTGCTGAGGCTGAGTGCTGTGACTGAGGCTGGGACTCAGCTGTCTAAGTGGGACCAGGATCTGTCATAGTGATGAGCTAAGACAAACATGAACATCATATCTCTGCACCTCTCCTTTGGGACTTTACTGATACCTTGCTCTATGTGTATAGTTTTCCTGGTTGCTGCAAAGCTTCCTGAAATATTGGTATTGTACAGACTCATTTAAGAGCCCTATTCCCCTCTGTTTAGGAGAAAACAACTACATGAGCTGAATGTTATTGGCCATATACAGTGGGAGGAAAGAATAGTAGCATTCTATGCAAATTATTGACTTTGACGACACACTGACAAGTAATGTGTTGATTTGAAACAGTACCTGTAAATTTAGATGTCTGAGATTCTATCATTCATGTTAAGTGACAGGCAAAATGAAACATTTAGAACTTGAATTCTGTGAATTAAATGTACGGTGTCCCCATAATTCTGTATGTGTCTTTTAAAGATAAATTTTGCAGATATTTTCTAGTTTGGGGACGTTTTTCTGCCGCACACTTTTCACAGCATCATACTAATTTGACTGCTTAAAGCTCATAGTAAAGTTAAAGGTAAACAGGTGGACCATCTTATAAGGACAACATAAGTTAGTAAATGAGCAAATCTGGAAAGTGATGATGTAAAATAATAAATGGAGAGGATGACAATAAAAAGCACACTTAAATATGGCTGGAATATTGTAGAGCATGTTTACTTTTTCCAGAGAGGTCAATTACTTTCAATTATACTTTAGCTGCCTCAATTAAGAAATTAACTTTATCAATCAAATCTTCAAAGACGAATAAATAATTAACTGAAGTAAAATGTGAGAAAAAGACAACAATTAAACAGATTTTAAAATGACACTACAAGTTTCTCTCAGGGTAAAGCAGCAGTAAAGTTGATGACCCTCACTTTACAGGAGTACAAAGTAGTAAAAAGTGGGCTGTTGCAAGCAGTTTACTGGGCAAATATTCACATCGGTTCATGAACAATTTAGCCAGTTCTGTGTCTTAGTAAAGGACACTTTGGCAATAATAATGGCTGCTGATGACAATGGTTGTCAAAGATATGGAATCAATGACCTTTTCAGCTACAGAACAGTCTCTTAACCCCAATAACGGGTAGTTTGCCTTCACTGCATCTACCATGGCTACAGTACTTACTTTATGCATTGATAAATGTACATACATTCAACCTCTCAAACTCAAAGTTAACCTTCGATAAGAAGACATGCCTGTGTTGATAACACATCAGCTACAACAGAAACAGTAATGCACAAACGAAACACTATGTGGCATGTTTCAGATTTCAGCACTTCATATGTAGTAAAAAAAACTGCATTTACTAAAAGAAAGTCTGGTTTAGGGGAAGCATGAGCTTGGAAGACAAGTGAACTTGTTAGGATACGGTTGACACGGCAGAGAATTAGTCCATCACATACGCTCAATTTTTAAATACTGAGATGGAGGGTAGCTCTTCAAAACTTCTTCCCCCTGCTTCAAAACAGTACTTGTTGAATAAAGTGGTGTGAATGAGAATCAAAAAGCCACAAAGAAGTGAACTGTTACTCCAAAGCAAAGCTCTTTTTTTTTGGTTTCCTAAAGTCTCATCTCCATCTTTCAACTTTTTGAAAGTTTATACAGAGAATAAATAAGTACAATCCAATAGATACATTTAAGGATCAACAATATGTGATCCCAAATGAGTTGATCAGTGTCTCAAAGCATTTTGTTTCTGCTAAAAATGTAGATAAATATTTTGAAACACAGAATAAAATCTTTATACAACACATGCAGGTATTAGTGCATAGGTTCCTGCAAACATAATATTAAAAACAAACAAACAAAATTATATTCTGGAGTCTATGAACATCCCATAAACCACCGGATGAATTTGGCATAGTCTTTAAAAATAAAAAGTGTCCTTGAGACGATCACTTTCACACCCTCCTAGTCCAATGATTCATGTATTCTTAAATAGATCTCTATCCATATACATTGGTCATGTATAAATCAAACATGTAAAACAAATACGAAATAGAGCATATTCCACAGTTTTGAGTTTCCTGAAAAAACATGTTTTTCAAATCACAGGAAATTTAGAAATCTTGGTAAAATGAGTGGTAGACCACAGTGAAGTATTAGGACATAGAAAATATCAAAAATGAAGATGCAGTACTTGGTGGGTTTCTTCGTTTTGTTATTTCAGGGCAGCAAAGGAGGGTGTGATCAATTCTCACAAATTTGAAGGAAGTTTAGAACGAGTTGTTTGAGGTTCTAAATCTGCCAAGTAGGCACCCGAGCCCCTCTGTGGAGGCAGCGCCGGTGAAGCTTTAGGGGATTGAGTCTGATGAAAGTGTCCCGGAGATTCCGGTATTGGAGGAGTCATGCGTTCTGGTATTGAGCTATATGGTTTGGGCACAAGAGTAGGTGAAGAAAATGGTGAGGGGTAATATTCCACAGAGGAGCACTGAGTTTGGTGACCTGAGGCCTGAGCCACCTCCAGGGGTGGAGATGGGTGTGAACTGGATAAAACTTTTAGGTCCTCTGAAAAGGGCCCCAGGGGAGATTCTCTTCCTGTTTGGGGCTGGTTGGGAAGCTGTGGAAGGAGAGGGGACTGAGGCATGAGCAGAGAACTGTGGGATCCCGAAACACTTGAAGGTTCACTGTAGTGAAAGGTCCTGCTTGCTACTGGACTTTGAACAGTGGGACTGCGTGCCATCGGGGTAAGGCAGGGAGAGGCGATTGCTGAACCGTACTGGGCTAGGGAAGCCAACGCAGACTTTTCTAATGACATGTGCTGGGGCAAGCAACCAGACTGCAAGCCTGCCAGGTTAAAATGACTTGTGGAAGAAGGGGAGTCCTCTGAGGGCTGTTGAACATGCGTTCCTCTACTATAGGTTGGGGAACTTTGTGAGGGGGACTGGAAGAGGTTTATGGCACTGGTAGTCCTGCTTCCTCCAGTGAACTGCTGTAAAGGTACCATTTGAGGAGGCTTGGGATGAGGTTGATTATAAAGAGTTTGACCAGACAGATGGCTGGATGAACTGGTAGATAAAAGACTTTGACAAAAGGAGGAATTATTAAGTCCAGCTGTAATTCCACCAGAAGCTCCACTAAGTAAATGTGTAGACCCTGCTACCTGGGGTCCTGTACTCCCCACCACTCTACCAGTTTGCCCTACATAAACAGCGTCTCCTGGTTCACTTGAAGCTCCTCCTGTATGGCTAGTTACTGACCCAACAGAAGACCTTCCCAATGATCCTCCAGAATTTCCTGCTACTGGTTCACTTAAAACGCCCCCAAATGTTCCACCAAAGGCCCTATCAGAAACAGATACCAACAAACCATCATTGATCCTCCTTAGTGATTCCCCGGTAGTAGTAAAAATCAGAGATTCTCCCATTATTCCACCCAACGACCCTCTACAAGCACTTTCATTTGATTCTTTAGATGTCCCTCCTTTTGATCTTTTAGTTTGATCTTGTATTAAACCACAAGTATTACCAACCACTGATCCACTAGATGTTCCACCTGTGAACCTGCCACAAGCAGTATGCAGTGATCCTTCAGAGAGTCCACCCGCTGTTTCCCCTGAGATTCCATGTGTTGATTCATCTGTGGATCCTTTAAATCCAAAATGTCCTTGAGGTGTCATGTCTGTCACCCCTGTTGTAAAGTCCTCCCCAGCCCAACCGGTGTCCCCTCCAATGGTTTCTTCAACAGAACCTCCAACTGCTCCACCTGAGGACCATCCTGTTGCACCACCACAGGCTCCAGCTGTTCCTCCACTTAGTCCTGACCCTGTACTCCCACTTACAGATCCTTGGTGGAAGAGATGTGAAAGGGGTGGGGAGCTCGATCGAAAGGGCTTATGATGTTGTGGTTGTGGGTGAAGTTGGGCTGTGCTAGAAGACGGTGAGCCAGAGGATGAGAATGGTCCAAAGGGAAATACACTAGTGCCTCCTTCACTAGATTGAGATCCATTCCCATTATGTCCAGACTGTCCTGCATTACCTGAGGCATGTTGAGAAGAGCTTGTTGGCCCAGAAACTGATGTCATGTGATGAGCTCGGAAAGCAGCCAGCAATGGCATGTCCACACCAGAGTGCAGCTTTGAGGGAGTGCTAGAAGGAGAGTCCCCTGAAGAACCAGGTGCTGTGGAGGACGGAACAAATGATTGCAACTTCCTAAGTTGAGTTGATGGGTCTTTGAGGGAACCCAAAAGCGAAACTGGAGGTCGGAAGAGCGTTGGTGGAAGATGAGGATGGTGTGTCAGTGCAATGGCAACTGAGGTGGTAGTGGCAGCAGCCTGGAGAGGTGCCTGGATGAGGGGTGCCCAGATAACAGGGGTAGGTGAGGGAGGAGTCTGTGGTGGGATGTTCTGCATGAGGTGGGCACAGTGGGCCATGTCCCTGTCATGTTGCACAATCTGCTGAATGATCTCGTTCTCCTGGTAGTTGAATACACCAGAGCTGAGATCGTGTTGAACCTTGTGCTGCAGGATAGAGTTCTTCTTGCCTTTAAAACCACATACCCAGAGACACACACAAAAAGAAAAACACAGTGGTATTAGAAGTAGATTAGAAAAAAAACAGATAAGCAAACAGTTATGGAGAAGGGAAGAAAATTACTTGGTCACATAAACATACAGCAAAGGAACTCTACAAACGACATAATTAAATACTGACACCATTCAAATGTGTAATACAAATATCATAACAACAGATATTTAAATATAAAAAGAGAAAATGATTAAATATACCAAACTTCTCAAAAGAAGATGACTTTAAGAGTTTTTATCTTCTAAAATTTCTAGCAAGCCTTTTTAAAATATGATGCTGGCACATGAGTTATGGAGCTATGAAGGGAATAAAAAAATCTACAAAGTACCTAGAAATCAGACAGAAAATTAGAGAGAAAAGAGATTTGACATTGTGACATGAGATTGAGAAGAACTGGAGAACACAAAGCACAGAAGAGCATAGAATCAAAGAAACAACAGATGAAAGATGTGAAAGACAGAAGCTGTGGATGAATGGCAGCCTGACTTGAAGTCTCTGGGTAAAAGGGACAAAGTGTAAAGAAAACATCACAGCGTTTGGATGAAACACATTCGAGCTTTAAACTACTTTCTTTGTGTTATATTTTAAACACCGGTATTAGCTCCGGTAAAAATTATTGTTTATTTTATTTTTTCTTCTTCCAGCTGCTCCCTTCTTCAGGGGTCACCACAGTGAACTAAGTTGCACAAAGACTTTGCTATTGCATTTATGCCTGATGCTCTTCCTGATGCAACCGCAGACCACTGAGCTACCACAGCCCTCTGTGGGGAGCAGAGAGCTGCTACCTAGGGCGCCCGGGGGAGCAGATGGTGGGGGGTTAAGGGCCTTGCTCAAGGGCCCAGAGTAGGGCAAATGAGGGTGGAGGCAGGTGTGGATATGTCACCTTTGCCGTCCACATTTTGATGTTGTCAATCCAAGGAGGTGAAGCAGCGACCTTCTGATCACAGATCCGATCATTTTGCAACACAGTTTTCACATGTACCATGGGTCACAGTGAATTCTAACTTAGTTTGATACATTTTTGCGAATGGGTTGTTTTAAGAAAGTGGGTATCTGCCATTGATGCTTTTCCTACTCAGCGGATAGCTTGACCTTTTCGGAGAAAACTTCTTCCTGATATTTCAAACTGGTAATGCTTTGATCACCATCTTCTGCAGCATGCACATTACTAATAATGACAACATTTTAAAACGGTCAAGCTATGCTTTTAATTTAAGACAAATTAAATCAGTGTAAGGTCATTTCAAACCACACTTCCAAATTACCCCCCCTGTTTAAAAAAACAATATCTTAACTCAGAAAAACTTTTCACTCTTTGTATGTACATGTATCATGTCTATATATGTTGCTTTGCTGTGGTAGGTTTTTTTGATGCCTCAAATCGTGCCCTGTCTAGGACAGGGTGTGAGAGATCTTTATTTTATTATACCATCTCTCCTCATGTTTTCTTCTCTTTTTGCATCTAAGCAAAATATTATTCTGAACAAGAATAAGAAAGTCACAATTTTTATAGTAGTAGCTTCGTGCACTCCGCCCATTTTTTGGACGACTGTACGTACATGTTCTCGTTGTATCTCGGTACAAAGATTAAAAAAGCTTCTTCTGATTCTGATTTATAAAAGTTTATTCCAAACTGTGATCTCAACACAGAGTACTTGTGAATCACTATACTGTATGTAACATTGACTGCAACATACCCAGACATGGGGTACAGTATATCTACTGTACGGTGTATGCGTTTTCCATTTTCCAATGCTTTGTTAAAATACAATGCACTTCAACCCAAGTTCGTTTTTCTGATTCCTTCAATTAATAATGGCACACTAGGAGGTGTTTGTGTGTAGTTCTGTATCTACATCCAGCCTGTCCTGACACTATGCTATATCACTTTCACACCTCAAATCCGGCATTGCAAAGTCTATAGAGTAGTTAATTTTTGGATCAGCGCTGTTTGAGTTGCTTTATTAGTTTAAAAAAAGTTGCACACAAACATCAAACACAGAAGAAAGGACTACGGAAGAGACAATTCCACAATTATATCACTATCAGCTAATCATTTCAAAGCAGATATTTTCTACAAAGAACAGCCCTAAAGCAGTTTCTCTAGCTTCCATTCTAAACACAGCAGAGGCTAAAACGGAGCATGCAGAGATGGCAAAGTGATAATACAGGCATGGCTTTTGTTGTGAATTTTTCATCTGCCCAGATTGAGCATGGGAACAGAACAATGATGGTTACAGAGAGAATATCACTTGTATGTGTAAGAGAAGTCATGCAGGGCTTTTAAACAAGAGCTTTATCTGCAAGTTTGCATTCAGATGACTTAGAAATAAAATTGAATCGATGTGATTTCTGTCTTGTAATGCTATTTATTTTTCTTACCGATGCGGTCCAGCCTGTCCAGAGCAACGGTTTCAAAAGCCCGTCTCATCATAGGATACTCTTCCAGGACTTCATTGAAGTTGTCCACAGAAAGTGAGTACAAACGGCAGTATGTGTCGGCTCGAACGCTGGCTGTCCTTCTGCCCAGTGTCAGCAAACAAATCTCTGCAACAAAACATCAACGATAAGACTCTGGAGCACACCTGCCTTTTATCTGAATTTAGGAAAAAACAAACAAACAAACAAACAAACAAACAAACAAACAAACAAACAGATACTGTGTTTCCGTAAATGTGGAAGACCACAATCCAAGCATGAAATGTTTATTTCTTCAGTCACAGAAATGCAAAGAGGTAGTATTTTCTGTTATTGACTTTTGCAACATTGTAAGAATAGTACTTGATTAGTATAAACATTCAAAACCGGTTTGTGTTCTTAAAATGTACAAGTACTTATTTGTTTAAACTACCTTTTATACAGCAAATACACCCACATCATCTTATTTTTACAATTAAAACAGGTTTTAAACAATATGCACACAAAAAAATGGCAAATGGACTGTACTTATATAGCGCCTTTCTATCTTATCAAGACACTCAAAACTCTTTACAACACAACGTGCGTCCTCATTTACTCGTTCATACAGCACTCTTGATCTCTACAAAACTAATTGAACAGATCATTCTAAAGTGACTAATCAGTACTTTATCACATTCATATACCGATGGGATACACATCGGAGGTAATGAGGGGTTCAGTGTCTTGCCCGGGGACACTTTGGCATGTGGCTGCTAGTGAATTTGAACCCCCAACTCTTGCATTGGCGGACGACTGCCTTAACCATCCAGCCACATCCACCCAGAATACAAAATAAGGATACATAGGATACATCACACAACAACAAACAAACAAATAAAAAACTTTCTCAAATCCACAAAACAACATCAATTGATTCGTGTTATTCTCATGTAGTTTGTTTAGTTTTTAAAACCCTGTGAGAAAACAGAGAAATGCAATATGACAAAAATGGGTACATTTCTGTTTTTGACATAACCAGAGTTTTGTTTGCTTTCTATCTTATCAAGACAAGATCTCTACAAAACTAATTGAACAAACCAATGTAAATCGGAGGTTTAACTTTGTGTCCATCCATCCATCCATCCATCCATCCATCCATCCATCCATCCATCCATCCATCCATCTAGCTTTACCCACTTCTTCCTTTTCAGGTCGTGGGTCGCACTGTGAGAGCAGTAGGATACACCCTGGACATGTGTCCAGTTCTTCACAGGTACAAACAGAGACAAACGAGAGAAACAATCATTCACTCTCTCACTCACACTTAGAGAAAATTTAGAGTTACCAATCAGTCTAACATGCATGTTTTAGTCTGTGGGAGTGCCTGGAAGAAAACCCACGGATCGAGCAACCTTCACACCGAAAGGCAGTGTCTCTCTAACAACTGAACCACCTTGTCTCCAAATTTTGAGTCCTCATTTCATTAAAAATGTCAACAAAACAATAGAGCAAATAAAATTATAAACAATAAACTTTATGAAGCTAAAAGTATCTTGAATTGCTCAGAGACAAAGCTCACATTGCCAAATTCTCCAGAATAGAAGTGAGCACAGAAATTTCAAATATTTGACATAAAAATAATGTCAGAGGTACTATCAAAACCAGTTGTTTATAGAAGAAGAAGAAAAAAAGCAGAAATATTGTGGGACAGACACACCTTTTTGAACATACAGTAGTCCCTCGCCACCTCACGGTTCGTTTCTCGTGGACTCTCTCTATTGTGGCTTTTCAAAATGAGATTGGACATGACACACAATTGGCTGATTGATGGATGAGCTGCACAAGCTGCATGGAATTTTTATTTTAAATAAATTGTTTAAAATGATTTAGTACCTGCTGCACCTGTGTGCAGCCCACAGCTTGCAGGAGAAGCTCCCTCCTGAAGCGTGTCATATTTCCACATTGCAGCGGAGAAGTGGGCGTGGCTGAGAGAACTTGCAGGTGGCAGAGAGCAGCAGGAGGCAGAGAGCTATATATATATATATAAACTAAGGTACCGTATTTGTCAGATTAGGCTATAACACGTTCCTGTGTATAACACACTTTGTCCAATTATTGTAAATAAATGAGAAAAATCCATAAATAACACGCTTCGGAGTATAACACGCATCTATTATGCGTCACCGCGACGCGTCAGCTCCTCGTTTGCCCTGCTGAAAATGGCGGCCACAGAATCGTCAGCACAGAAGGACTTTACAAGATTAAAACGGTAAAAACTATTATTTCTTTGCTGAGAAA
>JARVJN010000834.1:21944267-21958643 GCA_031763805.1 Argolebias nigripinnis | reverse complement strand
TAAAAATATAGAAACACTTCTTAATCTTTGAAAATGTCACAATAACATTTAAGGATTTCCTTACAGTGAAAACATATATTGCTATAATTAGTATTTAAAAACTAAAACCAACAGATCAGCTGTGACAGTTTTATCAAGCGCACACACACACACACACACACACACACTTACATGTGCACACACACACAAGCGAGAAAAACTTTCCGCAGTGGAGTTGTCTTGGTGATTCGGAGTTTGTGTGCGGTGAGGAGATGGAAGTGAAGCTCCAGATATAGAAAAGGTGTGGGTGTGTGTATGTGACTTTATCCACTGCCAAGAAATAAATTAAGCAATAACACTGGCAAGGTGAGGTGCTTATGACGGCTGAAAAGACACAGTGATTTAAAGCCGGCAAGGTGGGAAAAAAATCTACTTGAATGGTTTTCTGCTGCAGCATTGCTATTACTGCACTATATTCTAAACATACTGGAGAAAATATTAAATATATATGAATCTCTTTTTACTTTGCTTCATATTTAGTTAGTGGATGTTGATACCTGTAACATCTTGCAAATTATGAATTTTAGAGAACTGATTAGTGATTTTTGTTAGTTATAGAGAATAATGATCCAGAGTTATTTAAGTGAACTTTATTTTACCTCATTCAAGGCCGGTCAGCTCACGGTGAAATGGCCGGGTTCGGCTGGTGATAGTATGTCAAGCCATGTTGCCATATAATTGTATCGCGGCTGATCGTCTGACGCAATCAAAAGCCATGCAGGCCAGGCACCAACCCTTGAGCCCAGGATAGAAATGACAGCTCTGTCCATTAGTGCTCAAGGAAGTCTAAGCTGCCACCAAACTGGATTGTATCTGTATACCTGTAAAAATGACTGACAAAGTATTTGTATGTTTGCACAGTTTGATTAGTTGTGGTGGCCATCTTGAGTCAAGGTGACTCCAAACAGTAAACAGTTGTAAGTGCACATGTAATGATTGCATTCTGGGAGTTTTATTCAAACCTGTTCTGTAGTTTATGAGCCATTTTGTTAACAGGCAAAAGAACAAGCACCCATGTGCGCAAATTAATGTTTTCCTTTCGTTGCTCATGGAGCCAATAAGTCGCCTTCGTCTTGTGCTAAATAAACAATTACCTATGAATTTAAATGTATTTGTTCACGGGCTGTTTATTAATAACGGTTCATGAGAAAAGTGACGCATTTTAGAAGTAAACTGTTTTTTCAGTTCTTACAGTTCTGCAAAAGCAGACTTTGGTTCTTTAAAGCAAAAAAAAAAAAAAAGACGATTTTATTGTTGCGAATAATTTTTTTTAGTTATTGAAGGCCATGCATGTTATCACAACAGTACGGTGCTGGAAAAGCTCGCAACTTTACAAAGTGCTTGAAACACGTAAGAACCTTGTTTCTCTGGCTGCGCGTTCCGTTTAAACATCGATGAGATGCAACATCATTGAACCTTCAGCAGTTAAAGTGAATTGTCTTTGTGGAGCAGTAAAAAAAAAAAACACGTTACAAAAACTTAATTAACTAGGTGAGCCTTGAGGGATCTTACAAAATGCCTCCCCAAGCAACGGCAGGAAGCGCGAATGACCTCCAGCTACCACAGACCTGCTTACAGATACAGAAAATATGATTGCTTTTTCATATTCCAGTGAATTTTCAACGTTTCCCCATTTCACCTCGGGACACACAGACGCTACGAACACATAAAAAAAGGGGCATTGCTAGGAGAAAAAAAAAACAAGGGGGGGGTGTATGTGTGTGCGGATGTTATTAGCTAAAGGAGTTTTTAATAAACGGCACTTAAAAATAATGAAGCACAAGACAATATGAAAGACGAGATTAAATGCTTGTTCAAGTATGGCAAACAGATAATGGGATACAGGAAGGAAACAAATGAGTTTAAGGAGGTGTGTGAACGCTGCATGTTCAATTTATATGTAAATCAATCCACCTGATAGAATGACCTCAACCAGGTGCGAGACGATTGGAAAACGATCCCACCCAAAACGTTCTCAGAGTTTGGAAATCTCATGAGCCTCACCAGGAGCATGTTATAATAACCCGTTAGAGAACGGGCTAATGAGGTGATTCATTCGAGCAACTTCCTGACTCGGGCGCCTGTAGACGGGTTCATTCGGCAGGGAGCAGGCCGCCCTTTTCGCCCATGCTGCACACGAGCAGAAGCCGGATGGACGGGTGACAAACATGCCACCGCTTTCACCTCTTCTGTTCTCCGGTTGTGAGAAACAAAGATGTCCGTCTCGCTGACCCTCCTTGTTAAAGAGACAGCAGGGGATAATCAGCGGACAACAAATGATGTGCTTCAAACCCCCTGCTGGGTGACATTTGACCGTGCGCGTACTCTGGACACGGCCGCCTGTACCCAATTGCGACAGCGATAGATGAATTCAGTGTTTCTTTACCAGAAAATCTTTTTTTCTCCTTCTTTAAGAAATGACGCCATGTGGGCGTGCTCTGTGGAGGAAGTGTCAGTAAAGTCTCTCCATCTATCAGTTACTAATGGTGTGGAGCAGTGGGAGGCGAGGACACCTGCATCTGCTGCCTGATAATGAATATGATGAAGATGGATAATACTTTACCCTGTCTGAATCCACGCTCTCAGCTAGAGAGTGATTACTGCGGTAATTGGCATCTATGGAGACTGCCGCTGGAGATACTTACAGTATGATGAGGCTGTCAATAAGATTTACTTCAGTCAGACCGAAACAAGCAAGAGCATGTAACTACTGTGACTTCTGCACATACATCTGTAACTTTGTTTCTCGACATTGCTGTCGTAATGAGACTTTTTTAGATGCTCTTTCAAGTTTTTGTAGGCCAAGATGTTGACACCAACTTTAATACATGCGTCGAAAGGAACGCAGGTCCCCCGCTGCCTTCCAATGCCAGAGTTTTGAACTAATATAATCGTGTGGTAAGAAGAAACAGAAGGTGAATTGTTTGGGTCAAACATTATAAATGACTTTAGGCATTACGCAAAAAAAGTTTGTCAGCAAAGGTCAAAGGAAAAGTTTAAAAGACAGCGGTGAGACCAGTGGTGTTGTATGGTCTGGAGACAGTGGCGTTGGCAAAAAGAAAGGAGAAAGAACTGGAAGTAGCAGAAATGAAGATGCTGAGGTTCACCTTAGGATTGACAAGGATGGATAAGATCAGGAATGAGATCATCAGAGGTACAGCACATGTTGAACAACTGGGAGATAAAGTTAGGGAGGACAGAGTGAGATGATTTGGACATGTCCAGAGGAGGGACAGTGTGTATATTGGTAGAAAGATGTTAGAAATGCAGCTTCCATGCAGGAAAATGACAAAGAGGTATAGTTGGAGTGAGGACAGAGGATGCAGAGGACAGAGTGAGACGGAGGAGGATGACGCACTGTGCTTACCCCTGAAGAAGGAGAAACTGAAAGAAGAAGAAGATGCACATTGAATTACGATCCCATGAGAAGCGTTAGCACTCAGAGTGGGTTAAATAAAACTCTCAGCTACCACCACTTCAAATTTGTAGCTCAATATCAGTAAACCTGACTATGTGATAGCCATTTTTATGTTCACTAATGTTGATTAGATGTGGCTGCCATCTTGTAAGCGACTGGCTCTAGATGTTAACAAGTTATAGATGCAGTTGTTACTTTCTGGGAGTTCCATTCAAATCCTTTAAGTAGTTCATTAGATATTTAGCTAACAAACAAACAAACAAACAGGGTTGTCGCCTCCAGTTATTGGCAAAGTTTTAAGCAAAATAGTTCAATGTGTAGCATTCAGACCAGGTGTTAGAGATGATACTCAACTACCGCACCAAAAACTGGTGGAGTTTTAGTCATTTTAGTGTTTTCTAGAATCAGCTGGGTGTGGCAGCCATCTTGAAATTGGGTGACAAAAAATAGGTTAAAGATATATTTTCTGGTTATTCTCTGATAGTTGAGTTAAAATCCATCCAGGGATTTATGATATACAGTATTTTGCTAACAGACAGATGACTTCAATAGTTAATGGCAACGTCTTAAAAGCATTTCCCATGCAGTCAGTTAGCACTTGGACTGTGGGTCGGGGATGACTCTCAGCTACTTCCACGCCAAATTTTAACTCAATATTTATTCAATTGGCTGAGTTATTGACAATTTACTGTTTCCTAAGATCAGTTGTCTGTGGTGGCCATCTTGAACTGTATTGGCACCAAATTATCTTTGGAGAGTTTCATTCAAATGTATTTAGTGGATTACAAGCTGTTTTACTAAAACTCAAGACAGACAAGTGTCAGACGTACTTGCTTTTGCTTCGTTAGTCCACACCTCATAAAACTTCTCTGACTCGCCTCTGACTTTCTGGTTCATGGTCGATGCATCACTGTCATCTGACTTTGTGTCAGACGTATTGATTACCCTGTTAAATAGGCCAGTCTTCACGCTTTATTAATGTTTTTTGCAACATTTCAAAAGATTTATTTACATCCCAGTGCGGTCATAAACAAGTTGCACTACTTTCTCCTTGTCAGTGCAGTTTTCTGGGATTCCCAAAGGGATGATGGGTGTCCTCTAGGTAATGTCCTGCTGCTGGGTGGGTGCAGAGACCACGGAGGGGGCGGGGGTGGGGGGTTGCTGTTAATGACCATCTGTTCAGGGAGCAACCTTTTAATGAAGACGGATGTTAGGAAGGTCTGACTAGAGGGCTATGGGCAGGGGGTCTGATGACACATTCTTCTGTCTGGACCTTCTAGGATGTCCTACATGATCTGACAGCTCTTGTCGACACACTTCTGACAATGATATCAATCAAGATTCCTGAGCAGGAGGAAGGTATTGTATATAAATGTTACAGCTTTTTGCCGATAACAAATTTAAATGCATGCCATTCCTTCGTGGAATGCATATCACCAACTGCCTTTCATTTAAACTAAGATCATCTTGTGCTATAAATGGACAGCGTTATAGACATTACCATGGGTTGTTTATTTAAAATGTTACAGTATTTAAGTTTCAATTGTAGAGAAGGTGCAACAGGACATCAAAGGGATGTCACACAGCTTCAGCTCTGCAGCACAGAAATGTACTTCTTGATCAATTACACGACAATAACTGAACATAGACGTTCTAAAATAAACTAAAATTAACATTTAACATTTTTATATTTTGTGATTTATGATGGTTTTTTGTGATGTGGCATACTTTGAATTTTAAATTGGAAGACAAAAGTCAATTGTGCAACTGGACAGCAAAGGGTTAACCCTTCCCAAAGCTGCAGCAGGAGAAATGTGTGGTGTGAAATCATTTAAAATAATTTATTAAAAAACATGGCTCATCCATCAATCAGCCAATTGTGTCATGTCCAGAAAATCAGGCAATATAGCGAACCCGCGATAAACGAACCGCGAAATAACGAAGAACTACTGGTAGTCCTCGACTTACGACGTTGATCCGTTCCTACGCGGCGTCGTAAACCGATTTTCGGCGTAAGTCGGAACATGCGTACATACTGCACCATATACATGTACAGTACTGTATTACCAAGCACTTAACCTATCCTAACACAGTACCCTCCAGAGGGGCGTACAGTACATACAGTTTTCCTGCACCGCTGCACCGTGTACAGTACAATATTCTTCCACCGCAGCGTTACAATGTTTATGACATACCGCGTAATTCGAAATAAGGCTTTTCATAGTAAATGGGAGATGCGTCGTAACCCCGAAACGTCGTAACTCGAGACCGTCGTAACCCGAGGACTACCTGTACTTTGAGATTTGGGGCTGGAGCTGCACTGTCACCCTTTAATTTTTTATTTAATTAAATTTTTTCAGAAATAATCCAGTTGTGTTTTTTAAATTGTCTAAAAGAAAACTGTTGTTTTTAACAGACCCACGGCAGTGAGCTCGTTACCCCTCAGAGGCTCTCAAAGGGACGATTCCAGTAAGTGAGACGTTATTTCCATGGAGATCCAATGACTGAGCAGCATCACTCAGTGTGTGTGCCTGTATGTGTGTGTGTGTGTGTGTTTTGGTTTCAGGATACCTTGTAGGGACCAATTTTGGAAAAAAAATCATGCATGGCGGGAACCAACTGCTCTTTGTGGGGACCAAAGCCAGGTCCTCATAAGGAGAAGTCTCGATGGGGTTTTAGGGGTTGGGTTTAGGGGTTAGGTTTAGGGCTAAGGTGTGAATTGCGGATGGGTTTGGGTTAGGCATGTACTAGTAATGGTTAGGTTTAGGTTAAGCTATAGAAAATGAATGGAAGTCAATTCAAAGTCCACAAAAAGTACTTGTATACGAATGTGTGTGTGTGTTTTTTAGGTTGCAGCTGGAAGGAGACGGTACATACGAGTGCTCCGTCACCGGCCTGGTTTTTGAAGCAAACGAGCGGGTTCTTGTGCGGTACTCCATCTTGTCTTGGTCCAAATTCGGCGCGTTCCTGCCGAGCTCATGGAAATGCGCTGGACCCATCTTCAACGTGGACACGGTCAACAAGGACGCGTCTGTCCTCAAGTCCATCCAGTTTCCTCACTCCGTCTGTCTAGCTCGTAAGGGCATTAAACTCCGATTTGATCAGTTAAAACAGAGAGGGATCGAAAGGAGTCGTAAAACTTTATTGATCCCTTTTGTCTTTACAAAGATCCAGAAGATGACATAACGTTCGGCGTCCTGCACATAAAGGACAACCGTCCGCTCATCGAGCCGTCCTCAGACATCTCGGGGAACCACATTAAGTGGAACGTGAGCTCCCTGTCACCCGTGGGTCCCATCCTTCAGACGAACCGGGCCGTGGAGCACCACGGGGTGGTTCTGGTGTACAAGCAGCTCTGCAGTGACACAAACTACAGCTTCCACGTTTACCTGGCCACCAACAGCGCGTCGGACATCAAGGTGAGTGCCGCTTCGTTTCAGAAAGCAGAGCGAAACAAACGAGGCGTTTCTTGGGAAGTTTCGCTTTACGGCAGCAACGTTTGTTCGTTCAGCAGCCGTCATGCTCGGCTAATAAAACAAAACTGCTGGAAATTAGGTCAGATTTTTCCAGTTTGTAGTTTCAGGATCCTGTTTTAGTTTACATCTGCAGCACCAGACTTGTGGAAGCTCTTTAAATTAGTAATTCACACAGCAAACTGGTTTTTGGTCACCGTTCCCCAAACTTACTGTAACAAAATCCTGCAGTTCCAGTATTTGTTCCACCTTATCTGAGGGTATTGTTTTACCGTAAATGTCTGAATATTGATTTATTCAGAGGGGATTTAATTTAATAAATAAATAAAAATTACTTCTGAAAACTGTTACCCACTACTTGAACTAAAGCCTTTCCTTTATTAGACTTAAAATGTGTTTAAATTCAGGAATTTATCCTCCACCTAGATGCAAATCAAAAACAAAACGGGAGCAGGAATAAAAAAAATAAAACCCAACCTTCGTTACAGCTGCTGCACATAGAAACATTCCACTCATGAGAGTATGATTAATGAATAAAACCAGCAAAATGCCTCACCTCTGAGGTTACGTTTGTAAAAATAAGAGTAGACTTATAAGCTGAACTTTCACTTTTGTTCATTTTCGGCGCGGCAGACTTCTAAGCTTGTGTAAGGCAACGATCACTGGTTTTCCTGGCGTCAAATCACCTGACTGAGGTTAATGTTGAGCAGTAAAGGAGGCGGAGGTGAATATTTTTCTCACAGTTGTGACTACTTGATGTCAGTAAACCGCACAGTGCTGAAACCTTACAGGAAGTGTGATTGTGGTGGTGTGAGCAATGTGGGCTTAGGATCCAGATGATGAATAATCATGCTAAATGTATTGTAACCCACAAAGAAAAATGCCAGTTTCTGAAAAATTTAGTCATTAGTGTTTCAATAGTAAATAATTTTCCATCTCATGATGTTTTTGTGCTCTCAGCTGAACTTATTGTGACGTTTGTCACCGATACCTTCAGTGGTTATTTTTGAAATGGTTGGAGCGTTGTCAAAAATGTCAATAACAACAAACAAATGCCAAGATTTGCAAATTGTATAATACATTTTATTCACAACTAGGCCTGTTGCAATAAACAATAAATAAATTAATCTCATGATAAATTAAAATTATCAACCTCATTTTCATTCATTGGCTTTATCGTTTCTTCGTGTTTCTGTCTTTCTACTGAAGACACTGGATGACAAAAAGCTAAACTCTGGTGCTCTTCACTGACCTCTCCCTTTCTCTTTTCTCTTTAAAATCTGTTTTAACCATCAGTATCGGGTTTTTGGATCGTTAAAAGCAGCTAAGCTACGAGCTAAGCTAACAGGTCGACCACGGCGAAAAAAACCTCAGTCTTGTCGAAGCTCCAAAATTCACGGTTGAAACCTGTACTGTACCTTTGTGTAAAAAGTTGTTTTTCTCTGCAAAAAGAAGCTGAGAACTTGTTTACTGATTTTTTTATTATTATTAAAAGCTTTGTGTGACAAATGCTATGCTAAAGAGCTCAAACCACAACGAGCATCTACCATTTTGAGAACCAAAAAACGGGAAGGAGACAGAGCCCATGTCACATCAAGGGGCCTCCCTCCCGTTTTTCTTAAAGAGACCCGCTGCTCGCTCCCTCACGATTCATCCTTCAGTTCAAACAGTCTTATTCTGTCATCCAGTGATCAAAAAAAGGTACTACATACAAAAATTAACCAACATTTCTTCACTTTGACAATAATTACTAATTATTGTAAAATTTCAAACAATATTATCGTTTATCGCAATAATTTCAGAGGCAATTAATCGCCCAGCAAAATTTGTTATTGTGACAAGCCTATTCACAATGGAACATGCATATTAAACATTTCAACTAAAAAGTTGTACTCTTTTTAGAGGAAAAGGATTCAAGGTTCTTTATTTGTCATTCACACCCCATGTGGTACATGTGGTGGAATAAAATTATGTACACAGGGTCCCAGTTACATCCAACCATGAAATGTAAAAGATAAAGATGAACTTTTTCTAAAAAATAATCAGTACAAACTGGTAAAGTGTAATTTATTTTATAATTTGCAGTAGCACCAGGTCCCCTTTCTGAAGTATTTATTAATGCTTTATATTTAGGTTATTCACAAGTTTTTAAAATGCTTAATAAAGCATTGAGAACCATTTATAAAATAATAATAAAACTGTTCAAATACTGATGCACATGCTACTTGGCAAGATAGGTGATTTTTAACCAAATAACCTTATATCTCAAAAACAAGTGTGAAAAACAGGTGAACTTTTTTTTAGGTTTTATGTTCAGGAGGGTTGTCCCTGTTGGTTTGACTGTTTAGTGGTGTGTTAACATTTATGTTTATGTTGTTGTTAGTGACTGTTTAAAAATGACACTGTAAGTCAGATGTTACATTTTATGAATACAAAGAAGAGAAGCTTCACAAGTTACAGAATTTACTGAAACTAAAAGTAAAGGGACGCAATCGAGAGGTCTTCGATGTTCGCCTTGAATGGGATGTTACTATATTTCATCCTAACTGAAGGCCTAGCTCTTATACAGTTTGTCACTGCTAAATCTTTAAAGATGAGTTGTTTTGTTGATGTAGCTGTTTTTTTTTTTACATTGACAAATACATCACCATTTTATATAATTTTTGTCAGCACACCTTCTGATTACCTCAAAAGCACTTTAAAAAAAAACACACACACAATAATTCACAATACCATATTTAAAAGGTAAATAGGATGCAATGTATAAATAAATAAATAAATAGCTAAATGAAATTACCTTAAAAGACATTCTAAAACCCACACAATTAAAAGCTTGTGATTTTTTTTAATTAATTTTGTGTTTTATTTGATCACTTTTAATTGTCATAAACAATTAAGTTCAACCAGTTCAGTTTTTTTCGTGTCAGATCAAAACATCAACCTTGAAAGTCCCAAATTCTTCTTCTTCTAATTTTAATAAACTCTGGGAATCTATCATAAAAGTCTCGTCGACAGTAGTTGTTTATTTAAGTAAGTATAATAACACAACTTTTATGTTAACATCTTGACAGTATGAATAGTTCGTCAAATTACTGTACGCTTATTTGCTAAATAAAAACAAAATCCAAACAAAGACAGAGTTTATTTATTGATAGAGTCACTGTGGACCGTCAGGAGAATTTAGGTAAAGTTTTATAGATGTTTTATCACGCCTAATGCTAAATTAATGTTGAACCATGTGTGTGAGGTGAGGTGTGAGTCTCTCAGAGAGGAGCCTGCAGGCACTTGACGCCTCCGAGAGGCCGAGGTCATCGTGCTGATATGCATTATAAAAACACTTCCTGTACACTGTCTGGTGCAGATCTTCACGACCGGGGCTTCAAGGAAACATCTGTGTAAGCCTGTGGTGAACATCTGCCCTTGCAAGGTTAAAAAAAATCTTCCCCATGTCTTTGTGTGTGACTCTTTTTAAGTAAGTAGATAATGAAAGGATTTTTTATTTATTTATTTTTATCCAACATGGACTTCATGTGAAACAAACAGGTGGACAATTATAATCTAGTGTGTAGTGGAGTGGTGAACGCAGTGGTAGCAGCTCAGTTAGCACGTTTCTCTTCAGTCTGAGTTCTCTGACTTCCTGCAGACAGAAGCACCTGTCCTTGATGTGACAAACCAATAGACTCATGAAAACTGCCACCTGTCTTCTCAGTAGTGCAGGGATGAGCATGTAGCTTACTGAAATTAGTCTAACATAGAAAAGCAGAGGGGAATCTCCAGGAAGAAGATCCCACTGTCACACCAGTGAGAGGTGGACCATGGGCAAAAATAGATGTAAATCTTAGAAGGACTTGAACCCGATGAGTGGAGAGGTGGGAGCTTATATCGAACAGACCAGACAAGACAGCTGTCTCCCACTGTGAGATGAACATGCAGTGGACTCAGCGGTGTGTCATCGCTGAGCCTTGTAAGAAGAAAAAAGGAGAGTCCACGCTCTTAAAAATTAATTGCAGTCCTCAGTAATAACCTTTGTGCAGACATACGCTCAGGGAAGGAGTGGAGCACGGGGGGAGTCTTTTTCAGCTGGCTGAGGGATCCTTAAAGCGCCTCAGGGGGTGATGGAAGCCGGTGGCTTCAGCAGCCCATGCTGATTGGTGCTGAGACAGGCCAGCTGTTTAGATCACTTGGCAGCATGTGTGACGTATGGAGCTGGGAGATGCTTTTACTCTCCACCCATTAAACAGTTTCTAAGATCAAGGGTATTACAGTAGTCTCTTACCTTCTTGTGGGTTTTACCATTAGGATTTTTCACCTTAGCAGCTGTTGAGAATTTGGAAAAGAATATATGTTTTTGTGATTCTCCCTTGAATTTGTGAGGTGGTATTTTATTCGTAAAATGTACCACTATACACACATTACATCAGCTAATCTGCTCCTCTCTCTGTCTGCTCGGCTCTTTTCCTGTCCTCTTTCAATAAGCTTTTCCCACTTTTATGTACGTGCAACTTTGCAAGCCTCTGCTGCCATTCTCCAGGGGGTCATTGTTGTCTCCACCTCAGTGTAGATGGTGAGCGTTGTGGACGCCCAGAAGCTCAGCTCATTATCGCCCACGCTGGGCCCACAGAGGGCATTGCAGAGTGGAAAACATCCAAGCCTTCAAAGCATACGATCAGACGGCGCTAAGCCCTAGTAGTTTTACCTTTTGGGTTTGTTTGTGTTTCCAAGACTAGTCAATTTCAAGGTCATAAAACACTAAAACAAGGAAACTTCACATCTCAAGATCATGCAAATACCGTTGTATTGTATCTTTACTCACCTTCTCCTGGTACTGTCGTCGAGATGAGTCCAGAGATTGGATAAGTGCAGTGGCATGGCCCACAAACATGGCATAACAGGTAGCACCCACGATCATGCTGAGGATGGTCAGCCAGACGTCTGTCATGCCCACTGGAGGGTACATGCCGTATCCAATACACAACATGTGGCTCATAGCTTTGAAAAGTGCGTAGGAGTACTGCTGTCCCCATGTGTCATTCTGAATGGAACAGAAGAGACGGGGTGAGTTAGGGGTGAGTGGGACACACTGACTGGTTCTCCATCAAATTACAGTGTTGATTACACATTAAAGATCAATGATTACCTTAAGAGCACAAACTCGCTCTCACACACAAACACAAATGCACAGAACTAAAGGCAGTTGTCAATTTCATACAATCTTAGTACAGTGCAGAGAAGCTGGCAGGGCAAAACTTTCATTGTGCAAACATGTGGAGCAAGCAGACGTTTGGACAAAAGTCTGAGATTGAGCCTTGAGAATGGGCAGAACGAGTGTGAGACACTGGAGGCTTCCATGACAGAAAGTAGGTCAGCTATGTAGAAAAATGTGATTTCTCTGTGAGTTTTCTTATTTGTAGATAAATTGCTCCTTTTGCTTTAGATCCCATTGGTGGTTCATGGTAAATCAATATCAACTCTCCCCTGGGGGTGACATGCCCAAATTGCTTTCAAACTCATTTCCACTGCAGAAAAGCTGAGACGGATAGCAATTTCATTGTTGCCTACCTGAAAGGTAAGAGACAAAGACCCGGGATAATAGCAGTACAGTTACTGCTAAAATAAAAAGGCCTTTTGCTAATTTTTAATATACACTCGGTACAATTTTGAGCAGTCGAATTGTGGAGAAAAAAAGTACTAAACAAATATTTTCTTTGGTTCTGTCACATAAAAAAAAATTGTAATGTATAATTGATTAAATAGTGTTTTCTGTGAAAATTTGTATTGTTATTCACACATACATTTTTTAACAAATAAAATATATATGCATGAATGCATCAACTTGACATCATATAAAAAATGCATTAAACACACGAGATCACAAAACAGCTTCATAAATACAAAATATATACATTAGTAGGCATTAAAGTGACAAAGACATTTGTTAAAGACTGAAATATAAAATATAATACTTGAACTTTTAACTGTTCATATTTATAATACAGTATACATAATTATATAAAAACTGGGATTTAATTAAAAGCCAAGCCTAAGGACTAAAGGCATGCTCACATGAACAAGTAAAGGATGAATTAAAAGGTTTTGATCAATGCAGAGCATTTAGATATGTTTTATGAAAAGAAAATTGCTAAAATGCTAGCATTTTTCCAAACAGACTGTTTTAATGGCTGGCTTTATGTAATTACGTTCATCTATTTTATTTATTTCAACTTCTGCTGTCATAAATACGTAACATTTGCCATATTGATTTATTGCTTAAACATATTCAAATATTTTATATATATATATATATATATATATATATATATTTTTTTTTTTTTTTTTTTACATCTGAATCACATTATTTAAACTATAACTTTGAAAACATACAAATCATGAGTCCAAAATGATTTAAACTTTTTTTAAACCCAGAGTTACTCTTTGGCTTGGAAAACTGCTGTGAGTATTTCTAGAATGAAAATGTAATAAATTACATGGTAAATGGTAAATGGAGCTTACTTATACAGTATAGGTAATAAATTACATATAAAGTGTCTATGAGCATTCAAGTGAAAATTAACCTAAATCTCTTAAAAACATGAAGTTTTGTAACTGTGTATACATATTTTGAAAAGCTGTCTGCATTTAGCTGAACTTGGCACAATATCCAAGTCAATACATACCAAATATAACTTTCTCTGAGCTGGGATACAATTCAATTCAATTCTGTATAAAACTGTACATAATGTATTCATCATTTAAAACACTGCCGTCCAGAAAAAATGTGTTCCCAGGATGAATATGAACAAGGGACCACCAGTTGATTATCACTAGTATAAAAATATATCTTTCAAACAAATAAAGCCTCTGTTTATTATTTAATTCAAGAATTTATTTTTGCTAATCCAATACTAAAAAAATCCTATAAAAACATAAATAATGTTCATTATTCTTAATATTTATTCATCAGCTCGGTCATTTGTTATTTACAAATGTAAGATAATTGTCAAGAGTTGTGTATGTTCTGCTATTCTTTATTTCTATCTGGATTATTGAGCATGCATCAGGGTATTCTTTATTTAGTTTGTATTAACCTGTTTAAAGCATTTGGCATGGCATGATGCCCCTTAGTTTGTTACTTCTTGACATTTGTAAACAGATTTATATAAATCTTCTCTAATTCACAGCACAGAACCAGTTTAGAATGATGCTTGTGCTGCAGGTTTCCTCTTGACTTTATGCAATAGTTTGTGTTTACTGTGAGATCAGATTGTAATTTACTTATCGTGTTTTTCAGATATATAAATTTTTCTTCTTCTTGAAGTTAACTGTTAAACTAAACAGATGAAATCTAAAAAAGCTAAGTCTGGTCCTCTGCACATTCAAAAAATAAAACAAAACAAAGCAAAAAAAATGTAGAAACGTTTCGTCTTTCGTCCGAAAGACTTCCTCAGT
>JARVJN010000834.1:21582330-21598090 GCA_031763805.1 Argolebias nigripinnis | reverse complement strand
ATTTACAAAAAGGCTTAAACGCCAATGGTTCCACATTCTGGACTTAAACCTGACTGAGCTTTGTGCAATATCCGTTATGATAGAATCATGCAATCTCCACATAAATCTGAATTATTATTGCTAACATTAGGATTTTAGGTGCTTTTTTGCTACATTTGGCTATCATTTTGCTACTTTTGACTTATTAGATTTGCTACTTCCAACTAGTGTGTTACTGCATTTGATGTGTTTCGGTGTGATTGCTTTGCATTTCGGAGCCAAATCAACGTGTGCAGCCATGATTTTAGACTGACTGCTAAGGCAATTATTTCATTTGTTTCAAAGAACATAAACAAAATCAAAAAAATTAAAGAACAAGTCCACTTTTGTATTTTGGAAGTACATCAAGTCACTCACATATACAGAGGGTCAATTCTTTTGGGCTGTCTGTACATTAAAATTTCAAGCTTACGGCCATGGCAATTCTTAGCAATACAGTACGGCCATACAAGACGTGGGTGACATTCAGAAAAGGGCCAGTGCAGTCAAACAAAGCAGTAAATCAAGCGCCTTGACACATGCTCAGCAGACAGTTTGCCGTTTGTCACCGAGCCTGAATGGAACTAAAAGCAAAGTTGTGGACGAATCGGGGTGATCGGCATTGCTCAGATACTGCACAAGAGGCCTTTTCAGACAGCTGCAACACTGATTACATTGTGTGAAGGCCAATCAAAGGGGAACATGACGAGAGCAGCCATGCCGGACACACACAATGCACAAGTGGCAGCGGTCAGATGGTGGAAGAGCGAGGTGGTGCTCCGGGGATTTTAAAGACGCATTTTTTGTGATCCAGGGTCAGACGTATGAGGAATTCTCACACCCGGTTTCACAAAGAAGCACATAAACAGCTTTGTAAATCTGACATATAGTCACTTCGTAAAAAACTTTAAACACATTAAGCTCTTCTTTAAATACAAGCTGTAAAACTGAAGAATCCAGGCGTGAAAGAAGAGACCATTTAAATCTCACAGTCATAAAAAAAAGAGATCTCAAAAAGGGCTTTAGATTTTAGCACCCCTGCAGAATCCAGTTCAACCAGTTTCACCGCTCCGTGTTTTAAGTGGGAATGTTTATGCAGCATTCACACTATTGTGATTCATTTTTCTTCCGTACATTATTTGGTGCGATTCTCGTCCTGCAGTTTTCAGCTATATCAACAAATCATGAATCAAAACGTTCAGCTCTTTCAGGACAATCCTGCTATGACTTTTGTTATTGGTGCAACTTTAGCTTTTTGAAATATTTAGCCTTTTCTGCTGTTTATTTTCTCTAATATAAAATGAATTGAGCTCATTTTCCATCCTTCAAACCTTTGATCTGTTTACAACCTTTTACTGCTCCTTTCACATTTTGTTCCGGTTCAGCTCCTTTCAACTTCCATGAGCAGATTTAAACTTTTTTCAGCTAGTTTCAGCTGTTTTTCAGCTGTTTTATGCTCATTTCAGATTCTTTCTGCTAACTACAACATTTTTGTGCTCCTTTTGACTTTTTAATCTGCTAATTTCAGTTTGTTATGCTTCTTTCAGCTTATTTCTGCGTTTCAGTTTATTCTGCTCTTTCAACTACTATTTAGCCGTTTTTTATGCTTATTTAAGCTTTTGCAGGTATTTCCACATTTTTTACTCTCATTTTAACTTTTTTGTTGCCTAATTCAGCAAAAAAAAAGGTGCTCTCTCCACTTCCTTCTTGTAAATTCTGCTTTTTAAGCTACTTTTCAGCAAATTCTTGCTCGTTTCAGCTTTATTTCCATTTGGGGGACTAATTTCTGCTTCTTTCAGCCTATTTGGGCAAACGAGTGTTCTTTTTGCCTTTTTATGTTAAATTAAGCTTGTTCTACATTTTCAGCTAGTTTTTTTTTTCATTTCTCTAGCTAATTTCAGCTGTTTTCAGATAAATTCAAGTTTTTCATTGTAATTTCTATTTCTTTCAGACTAACTTATTTCTGCTCATTTCAGCTTGTTATGCTCCTTTCAGCTTTTTCTATTAGTTTTTGCTATTTCAGCTCCTATTTAGCTGTTTTTATGCTAATGTTTGCTTTTTCAGTTAATTTCACCTTTTTTTTAACTAATTTCAGCTATTTCCGCTTTTTTCTCCTGGTTGTTTAAGCTTCTTTCTGCCTTTCAGCTACTTTTCAGCTATTTTTTGCTAATTTAAGCTTTTTTTTAAAGTTATTTTCTTAATTTTTGTGCTCATTTCTACTTTTTTAAACCACATTCAGCAAATGATCTTTCTGCTTTCTGCAAATTTAGGCTTGTTTGTCCAAGCTCTTCAGCAATACACATTCACACTACATTATTGCAGGAAATGCATTTTCTCTAGTTTTTGTTCAGTGTAAAATCACACCTTTACAGCTTTCAATTTTTTTATGAAGACAATAAAAAAATGTTTTATGGCAAACTCCATCCACACATCAGATTGTTACTGAAGTCTCAGTTATGTAAACGTGCACACAGCAGAGAACCGTGCAAAACCATTGGAGAAATACAGTAGCTTACTATGCATAACACCTGAATGCATCATGACCACAACAAATGTACTAAAACTTCCCTTTTTAACATACGTGCTCATAAACTGACTCACTTATGATACTTACTGTTAGAATCTAAAACATTTAAAACAAATGTGACAAATCAAAGCATTTTCAGTGGGCTGGAAATCATATTGTGATGATAAGTCAAGTGGTTCTACACTTAATGCTCCTTAACCCGCTCCCCTCAGGAAGGAGGTTAAGGAGCATTAGGTGTAGAACCACTAGACTGAGGAACAGCTTCTACCCTCAGGCTGTTAGACTCATGAATATCTAACCAGAATAATCACTGGGAAAAATCACATCATGTTGCTGCTGATCTGTTTCATGCTGCTGCTGATCTGTTTCATGCTGCTGCTGATCTATTTCGTGTTGCTGCTGATCTATTTCATGTTGCTGCTGATCTATTTCATGTTGCTGCTGATCTGTTTCATGTTACTGCTGATCTGTTTTCATGTTGCTGTGTTCATTCATGCTCATCTGCTCACACAGACTCATGTTCGTGCTGCTGTTCGACGTAATATTTTTATGCAATTAGTGCTTAGTGTATTTCTAGTTTATGTTTTTCTTAGTTCATATCTTAGATGTTATTACCGTTTTTCCTTTTACATTTTATTGTTGGATGTAACTGGGACCCTGTGTACATAATTTTGTTCACATGTGGTGAAATGACAGTAAAGAATCTCTGACTGATAATAAAAGACTGCAAAAAGGCAAAAGGTGGGTAGTATTAATTTTTTTAAATGACTATTTAACCTTTATTTATACAGTCTCTTGAGTCATGATGACTCATTTTCAGGAGAGACCTGTTTGGGAGCAGATGGTGGGAGTTAAGGGCCTTGCTCAAGGGGCAAATGAGGGTGGAGGCAGGTGGAGGTGATTCACCTTTTCCACCCACATTTTGATGTTGTTGGTCCGACAACACAGTACATTATTACCGGTAGTGCAGTACTGTCATCATCTCTATTGTAACCAACGGCATTACTGTGTCCACTTTTATTGTTTTATAGTGCAAGCCATTGTTTTCAGTCACTATTTTAACATTTGATGAGTTACACTTACCAACGGGTAAGCAGTCTTTTTGACTGCTGTAAAAGAATGAACAGTAGTTATTAAACTAAACATTTCTGAAACCAGTGCCTTGGATTCACCCTCATGAACCTAAAACATTTTATGCTTCCTCTGATTATCTAAGAAAATACTTGATGCATATTGAACCTAAAATACATGTGAACAATATTCATCACGGGCACGGCCTAATAACTGGATTAGCACTGGAATGGGCCAACACATGTGCTCTTTAGCTTAGCCTTACCCTTAACTCTGTCACATAAAATCAAGCCTTCACAGAACTCATGTGCATCTATTAGCAGTTTTCACTTATCTCATTTGAACTTTCAAAAGTATAAAACAGTTCTCTGATTCATTACCACGATCGCCACAGACTATGAGTTCATCCTTTTAGCTACATATCGTGGTGAGTTGCCTCTACAAACTTACAACTTATGAATTCACTCTTTACCTTGACATCCGTTACGATTTATGCTCTTATGATCTATTACTACTGTTATTACTTATATTTTAGCTACAGCCCAGTTTTGCCTCTGTGATTTGTCACTCTGTTAGCAAAATGTCTTAAAAACTATTGAACTACGGTAATTAGGATGAAACTCTCAGAATACTCGTTGGCTTTACGTCTACAGCCAATAAACTTTTGGATTTGATCTAATTAAAGATGGCCATCGTAAATTTTGTTTAAAAACACACACGGCTCTAACTCAGTTTACAGATGCTGCTGAGAGTCATCTCCATCACTCCGCTTCACAGTGTTAGAGAGGTTTGCTTTAAAACTAATACCTGTTGGAGTCGACTCAGTTTGTCTGTTAGCAAAACATGTCACAAACCACTGAGACTCGTTCACAACACATGCTAGCACCGACAGATCTCGTTGGACGTAACAATCTTACATTAAAGTTGTGGATAAAGTTATTTTTACTTTGGATAATCTTAATTTAAAACTTTGTCACAAACGGTGGTGAGCAAAATGACATCTCTCAAGGTACGCTCTGTTTTTAAACGCTGATGTTTCTAATTTGAACATTTATCAAATATAGCTGCAGTCACTTTGAAGAATGATCTCTGAGCTTGTCAGGTTGATCAATACATTCAGATTGATTGCTAAAAGAAACACTTTGTAATGTCTAACTTTCAACATTACCTTGGTAACCACATTGACACATTTCTGCAAACAATGGATAATAGATATCCTGGAGTTTTTGAACACTAGGAGCTTGATCTCTTTGTTGAACTCAGTGGTTTCCAAACTTTGGGTTGGGGCTCCATGGTGGGCCGTGAAACACCAAGTCTGTGGAAGAGCTGCAGAAATTACATTAAATGGGCAAAACATGTTTGTAATGCACCTTTTTTGGGTCTATATTGTCACAAAAGACACAAACAGTTATAAAGGAATAAAAAAGGTAGAACAGGCAGTTTGTAATGTTCACATTTGGCTCTAAATTGTTTTAAATCATATCTGATAGATTCCAAATTGTAAATATAAATAGTGAATCTTCATCATACACCAAAGTTAATTATGGAGTTCCTCAAGGTTCAGTGCTTGGACCAATACTCTTTACCTTGAACATGCTTCCATTGGGCAAAGTTATTAAACAGCATGGCCATAAATTTAAATTTTTATGCTGATGATACACAATTATAATAGTCCATGTAACCCAATGAATCTAAGCAGGTACTTAGACTACAAGCATGTCTTAAAGACATAAAAACCTGGATGACCCTAAATTTTCTGCTTTTGAACACAGACCAGACTGAGGTTTTGGTTTTTGGACCTGAGCATCTTAGGAATAATTGTTTCAGTCTTTCTCCCTCCTTGGATGACATTAATCTGGCCTCCAGCTCTAATGTTAAAAATCTTGGTGTTATTTTTGATCAGGACATGTCTTTTAACCCCCACATTAAAAACGTTACTAGAACTGCTTACTTCCACCTGTGTAATATCACTAAAATTAGAAACATCTTATCTAAAAATGATGCAGAAAAATTGGTTCATGCATTTGTCACATCTAGACTGGACGTTGCAATGGTTTATTATCTGGGTGTCCAAATACTTCTTTAAAAGTCTTCAGCTGATCCAAAATGCTGCTGCCAGAGTCTTAACTGGAGTTAGTAGAAGAGATCATATCTCCAGTTTTAGCTACTCTCCACTGACTCCCTGTCAAATCCAGAATAGAATTCAAAATCTTTCTTCTAACCTACAAAGCTCTCAACAACCTAGCTCCATCTTATATTCGAGATCTTATTGGTCCATATTTTCCTAACAGAGCACTACACTCTCAGACTTCAGGCTTACTTGTGGTTCCTAGAGTTTCTAAGAGCTGAGTGGGATGAAGATCTTTCAGTTATCAGGCTCCTCTCTGGTGGAACCAACTTCCAGTGTCTGTCCATGAGGCTGACACATTGTCCAGTTTTAAGACTTTCCTTTTTGATAAATCCTATAATTAGGATTGTCTTGTTATGCTGCTTTAAGCTGAGACTATTAGAGGACAAATTGACCTGATTCCTAAAATAAAATTGTTAAAATTGAATGGTTTTCATTTGATACTATTTCTTTCTTAACATGTGATTCGTGACCTGCCATTGTGTATCTGTTCCTACCAAACCCAGACGGTTGAAGAAGATGACCTCTTGTCCTGAGCCTGGTTCTGCTAAAGGTTTCTTCTTCATGAGGGAGTTTTTCCTTTCCACTGTCGCCTTCATGTTTTTTCAAGATAAGAGTTTTGTGATGGATATAAATTCAAAGCAGTCAGCTCCTCAGATAAATAATGTTAAATTTTTTAATTTATTTTTTTGCATGTTTCAGTGCCCTGAGATGACTTCTTTTGCGACTTGGTACTATAAAAATAAAGTGAAATAAATTGAATTGATCACTGAAAATGATAATTTAGCTGTATAAGCCTGTGTTTTAATAGATCTGCATTTTACAATGCCGTGTGTCTTGAGATTTGAGGCTTCAAAAAACACATGCCCAAGTTTAATCCTAATTTTGCTGTTGAAGCATCATTCATAAGACCATAAGATAAGACAATCCATGCAAATATGAATTTTTTTTTTTTTTGGGTGCAGAACCTAGATCACCATCCTTCATCCTGTGGGGCCCAGGGGTCGCAAACGCATAGCCTTTAAAAATAAATATGCTAATGCCTGTGACTTTTTTAAATTTATTTTATCAAATGTTTCTTTTTGGACTAACACCATTTCAGTCTGAAGTCACAGAGGAATAGGACAGAAATCTTTAATGCTGCTGACACATACACAATAATAACCAGAGGCCCATAAACCAGTATCACTCCTGCAGTTTATGAACTACCATGCATATACGAGTGGCTGAGTTTGCTCATTAGTTGGCAATAAAACTAGCTTAGTCAGGGTTTACATGAAAACTTTTGTTGTTTTTTTTTATTATTATTTTTTTTGTGGGTAATCAGTTTTATTTACAGGAGCTTGTTTTCTGTGCTGCCCTCCTGAGGCCGATTTGCATCGTTTTCATGAATTTTTATTGTTTCTAAATCATTATGAAAAATATGAGCTCACATTTGTGGGTCATCTTCTAAATCAGAGTAAATACAACAGATTTGTTGTAGATTTAGATTAGTAATCTTTTTGTTTTGAGTTTGGTTGCACGTGTTGTAACTTTAATTATTGCTGGGAATTGTCTTTTCCCCCCTCTGTGTAGAGTCAGCCTCAGTTAGGCAAACAGAATAAATTGATAATCGCACAAACATGTGTTCTTGCCTTTTCAATCGAAATGACATCCTTTAACTTTATTTTTTTTCCTTCCCGTTGGCTGTTGTATTGTCTTGTTTACTCCTCTGGGGCAGGTGCTCAGCACTATTGATGTGAAACCTCTCCCCGTGAATTTTAAAGCACTTTGATTAACAGTGAGCCATGTAAGGGGCTAATGAAATTTAAAAATATGCAACCCTTGGAAAAAAATGTTTCATGCTATGCGATGTTATCAAATATTGACTTTAATACCAGTAAGGCACCTAGAATTTTGATTCTGATGTGGTAAGTAGCTGCTTATGAGAGAAATCAAAAGGCAATGCTTACAGGAAAAAATTGTGATAAGAGACTTTCTTACATTTATACAATTTTCCATCTTCATGTATCCTAGAAGCATGTACAGTATTTCCACAGCTTTCTTCATGCGTGTGTGCTGTGTCCTCAGAGCCATGGTGGTGTAGACGAAATAATGCAAATGACCATCTGCCTTACTACTGCGTTTATTTTGCCAGTCTATGTCGTTTGGGCTGGTCCGCACTCCGCTGCATCTGTCAGAAGCTTATTTTGCATATTTATACCATTTAGCAGGAAACATCAGTCAAACGAGAAAGAGGTTACATGAAGACTTGTCAGTAACACTCTGTGTTACCTTCTGGATTAGTTGCAAGGGTATATTTCGATCCACCGTTCATGTAGGAAGACGTATATTTTATTTCTACGCTGGTCCATCTGCCCTGTCAGGTTGAATCGAGCTGGACAGAGCTGAAGGAGTTTATCAGAAGTTTCTCTTTGGGCTGTCGGATGTGTGATGTAATGGAAACTGAAGAGAACAGACAATGAACACAGCAACATGCGCTCACCTGGAGGCGCTGGTTTGGTAGACTCTTGTGCAGCTCCGTTAGTACAGATGGACAGAGACGGGGATCAGAGAGGGCAGACATTGCTCAGAGAAGAGCGGCAGAGAGGTCATTTGTGTCCGATTCTTTGTTTTGCATAAGGAAGGATTTTATGACGTACATTGTTTGGGGAAACTAAAAATAGCACAAACATTAACATAGTCTTGAGTTATAGTCAAACTTTTTGGCTATATCTGGACAAGTCAGGCTGGTTGTTTAGTCTCAACACTTCTTGTTAGATTGGCTGAATTATATGTCAGACTTTGAACAATGTCTCATATTTAACATGTGACTTGAAGGAACATTAGGAAGAAACAACAAAATGACCCCATCCCCTAAAATGGGATTTGTTTTCTTCAGGGGTTTTATTCAGGCACAAGCCGTATTGAACTGCTCATTAAGGGAAAGTTTTTTTTCTCTCTGAATGCTGCATAATTATTTAAGCCAAATGCCATTCAGTGTTTTCTCTTTTCGTCGTATTGCCATTTTATTAGTTTATAGCATGTTTTGAACACTTCAGTATTCCTAAAAAATCATTTACATGTACTTCTAATTATGCAAAATTTGGCATTTCACTCTAATGTTCTGCAGCTGCTCACAAAAGTCTGTTAATGGATGAACTGTTACTGCAAACATTTTTAATCTTTTCTTTTCTCTGGCGGCTCTTAATGTTGCCTTTTTTGTTGTTGTTTTAATCTGCTGCTGCTGGATACAATGTGTGAAGATGGGATTCGATCACGCACAGTCATGTGCACACTGTTAGCGGCTTACTGTTGTCACCCATGCTTGCTTTATTTACTTTGTGCATGTAAAATCATGCAGGGACCCTGACCAAGAGGCAGCACTCCTCTGAAGGTCAAAACAGCACACAAGTCAGAAGACCTTGGTCACCACTTGTGTAATTATTTGCATTGCCGAAGCCTTTCTGATGCACGTTTCCCTGAGGGGCATGCACGTCATCTACACTTGAAGGAATGGAAGGAATGGTAAACAGGTAGTGGTGCTCTAGCATAAGTACCCAGGATAAAGGAACAAATCAATACTGAGCATCCCAGCCTCTCCTGTCTCTCTTACTTTTATACTGAAGGTTCAACATTTTTTCATGCTGTTAGACTTTTTTTTTTTTGCAGTTTCACCTTCTATATAAGCTTTACAAGACTCATGAATTTGATGCTAAACAATACCCATTTAGCTGTATATTCAGTGAACATGTATGTGTAGATGTGTAGTTTTGAATATTCTGCAAAGTAAAACTGAGGTCACACAGTTAAGACTGTAAGACGTGAACATTCAAACTAATTTGATGCTGTCAGTTGTTTATAGCACAGTTTGCGAGTAAAATATCTAAATGTCTCATCTCAGCATGCATCCATCTGTCCTAATGAGAGACAACCCAAGAAGGCTAACGTGACAAAGTGTCAGCTTCGCTCAGCTCGGAAGTGATGCTTAATATCCCTCAGAGTTATTAGATCATCTGTCTGCATTGTTTTGCCACAATGAGAGATTACCAGATTATCATTCAAAAGAAAGAAGAAAAGACGCAATTGTACAATCGTTTTCTGTGATGTTCCTCTAAGGTTGTTTTCACACATGATACTCGGTTCAAATGGGGATCAAAATTGGAACATTTATTTACATCTTCAGCTGGTGCAGTTCACATTCACACTGCACTGAGTCAATCGAGCCAAACCCTTTGAGCAACCTGTTCCCCACCACCACCTGTGGTGGCGCTGCACGGAGAACTACTGAAGGAAACAACACAAAAACATCTGAAGAAGACAGTGAGCACAACATACTACTGGAAACAAAAACTAGAGCGGCGTCAACCTGCACCACCACTACACCACCTGGGGGGTGGATGGGTGAAATGCAGAGAGCCATGTTTGCCAATGTATGGAAACATACAATGATGACAACTCATAACACGTTATTATTAAGATTTTTCAACAATGGACTGGTGGTAGAATTTCCTAGTGATAGAAATGCATGTTTGTTTTGGTTGTCTTTACCCAGAATGGCCTGCACTGTAGTCCACTTTCTGCTTTTGGTGCAGTCTCCAGTCCACTTGCGTCCACATACTGTATGCATTTAAGCCGCCCTACAGTTCACTTCAACCGAACCGAGACCTAGGCTTTTAGGCAGAGTAGAATGAGCTTTTTGGTCCACATCAAAATTCAATTGCACATTTACGCCTCAAACAAATCGGACTTTCTAGGCAAACGGAGAGTTCGATTAAAGCGGACTAAATAGGGCTGGTGTAAAAACACTCCAAAGTGCATAGTCTTGAATTGTTCACCTGTGTCTTGGCTCCCTGACCCTTTGAAATCTTCCTTTTGTGTTGCAAATCAAAACACAAGACACCTTTGTGCTTCTTCACTTTGGAATTGTATGTTTAATTCCTCCAACAGCTCCTGGTAATACTTTAATGTAAACTATAAATTAGTGCTCTAAATTCATATTCTTGACCCCTGTTTGACCTGTCTTTACTGGTTGCTTTATGAAGTTACAGTACTTCTCTTTATTTTTTGTCTACTCTTCACATTCCTGCAGATAATAGTGGAATGAGCAAATTTGACATCTCCCCTGGGGGAAAATGATCTGGTTGAAGGTTGAGGCAGGAAGAGGTATGGGTGGATCTTTGCTGACTGTTGCTGGAGACCCATCACCATTATTGGGCTATTGACCCCCATTGGTGTGGAAGCATGAAGTGGCTATTCATCATAGGCATGTTCACGTGTCATCAGCCTCCTCTGTCCCCTTCCTCTGCGACCACCCAGGCAGATTAGGCATCAGGACAACAGGCGCCCGCTGACTGAATCACATAGCTTCTTTCCTTTTCCTTCTCTTGTACTCCTTTTATCTCGTATCTTCATGCTGTTTACTTTCTGAAACCAATCGCATTTCAGTCTTCTCTTTTCACTAGATATACACAACCTGAACTCTGGGTGCACTCTCCTCTAATCCAGCACCAGTCTTATTTCAGTGCTGGAACAATGGCAACAGAATGAGCACTGCTCTGAGCTGCAGCCTGCAGGAAAATCTCTACTCTCCCACAAGGCTCTGAGGCGCTCCTCATCCAAGCCGCCTGTCACTGCCTCACATTAAGTCGTTCTCTGTGTGCGCCGAGAAAAAGACGCCAGCGTCTTTGTGCTCGACTGTCGTCCAAACAGAATTTCTGTTGCTGCAGTTCAACTGAAGGCGACAGTGAATGACTAATCATATCTGTGCTTGCTGTCGCCGTGCGAGGTTGCTGGTGCACGTCTCATCTTTCGTTTGTTCTCTCTGAAGCTGCGTTAGTTAGCTGCAAGGGCTATGCTGTGATTCATGTAGGTAGGTAGACGGGCATCTTTCCAATCCGCCGTCCCAATTCATCTTCCATTAATGAGCTTTCTCCTCAGTCTTAAAGATTTGTAATTGCAGTTGCGCTTTGCAGGGAATCAATGACACCGTCCATGCACTAGCCTTGCCGGGAACAAGCATTTGCATTTTTGAGGTATTGCTAGTGTCACTTAATGAGGCAGGATCAAATCACAGAGTCACACTGCAGTGTTACACCCCCGTTATAAACAACAAATCCAGTTAATCGCTCATTACTGCCAAACTCTTGTCAATTAGTAACCCTTTAAAAAATAACGGTAAACTCCGAGTTGTTTTCAGTTTATCTTTGTTTGGTTCCTGACCTCTTTCTGTCACTATTCACTTTGTTTTCTTAGTCTTGTTACCAACATGATTCTGTGTCCTTCAGCTGGGAGCTGGGATTTCCTTTGAGCTAAACTAAAATATCACAAAAGCTGAGCTGCTTCCTGATCAGGTTGATGTTGGTTAGTGTGTTGATGACTTTAGGGTGTACAAGTTGACATGAAAATGGAGATGGATTGTGTGCTGCTGCTTCTTTGTGGGGGATGGGAAGCTATTGATGAGTAGCACTGATTTGAGTTGCACTCGGGTCCATAAAATCCAAGCTGACCCGGCCCCAGCCATAATCTCCGAATCCCACCTGATCAGACGAATTAACAGTAATTGCTAGGGGTGCACCGATAAATCGGCTGGCTGATTTGTCAGCCCCAATTTCCTTAATTCTGGGAAATCGGAAATTGGCCGATACTTGCATGAGAAACCGATTTACAGATTTTTGAAGTTTTAACAACAATTGTCTAAACTTCATTTACCGGTATATTTCAGAGCACTACCTCATGGCCAGTTAAAACAAGTTTGTATTGTTTCCAGGCTATTGTTCAAGGGTATGTTTTTTTTTTTTTCAACAAAATAAGATTGAAAATTGAAGGTGCATTGTGACCTTATAACACCTGACCGTGTCAATTGTCAAACAAAATCGGTATCGGCCAAAATCGGAATCAGCAGTTCAGACTCGTTAGAAATCTGTGATTGGTGATTGGCCAGAAAACTGCAATCGGTGCACACCTAGTAATTACAGGTCCGAACCCCAAAAAATCCCCCCAATTTTTTTATTAAGCTTTCACTGCTTACCACTGACTATTATTAACGGTTGGCGGATGCATGCGGCTGAGTAAAGGGGGCAGAAGATCAGAGCTGAGGAGCTATCAAAGTGCATTAAATGCTTCTCCTGTTTCTGCCTGCATTGGACCCTGCTCTGACATGTTGGATATTTTGCGATCTCACCTGTTTGGGTCGTTGGCCATGTGCACCGTCCGCTGAGTGCAACGGCCGAACGTCCATTTGGGCTGATGGATCGCTGGCAGTAGTCCATCTGAAGCTTAGCTAAACTTTTTACCTCTTTCAACAGTATGGCAAGCCATGTTGGCATATAATTGGATCGTTGGCCACGCACGTCCCTGATGCAATAAAAAGCCTGACACTGACCTGACCCGCACATTCTTATGGCCCGGCCTGAATCCAGGTAGGGCGGGGCCAGGTTCGGGTTAGAAATGACAACTATAGCACTGATGGGTATTTTGGCTTCATGAAATTTACTCTAGACAATTTTATTTGTGTGGAGAGATAAAAATATATATTTTTACCTTACTCAAATGGTGCATTATTATTACTGAACCTCGTAAATAAATGAAAATTAAATTTTGTCTTTGGATAGATCTGTGTTGATAAACTCCTTGTGTCTAGATTCCCCACTTTCCTTTCCCATCACGCTCCTTGACGTCCTGTCACGGTCTCTTTGTTTGTTTCTCCCTCTGTGACAAACTTGCATCACCTGCCAGTTTCTAAGTCAATATTTTTCTCCTCCCTTTTTTCTATCTCCTCTGTCTCTGTGTTTTGTGCTTGCTTCCATCATTGGTGTCTCGTTCCAGCACTGCCTCTCTGTCTGCTCTAGTTTGTCTGACTGACTTCTGTCATCACCCACTCCTGTCTTATTTCCTGTTTTGTTTATGTTGCTTCTTTAGGGTTACTCTCTGGCTCAGTGCAGAATCTGTTCACATGTCGGTGTGTTGTGTAGGACCCTTTTAGTCACTATTCCCTTCCAATACTGAATTGTGCACACATTAATTGTCATGCCTTTTCTATTTGTGCATTTGGCTGCACAGTTATTAGCTTTGATATTTGTTTTTGTTTTTTACCACAGTGCAAATCAATTCAAGTTCATGGCCTGTTTGTCAAACAATTTATTTAAATCTTTAAACCTTCAAGTAGATCTTATTTATTTTATCATTGTGTCAAAATCAGCTTCCAACAGAAAGAGTCACTTCTAAGAAAGAATAAACTAAAAATAGTGCAAGACCCAAAATACTCCTCTCTGGGCCAAGCATGAAGAAAAGTGGTCAAACTCTCAGCTTGCAGACTTCCTATAAATATACATACATACGTACATGTCTGATGGGCAGAGCTTTCAGTGTGCACTGCAGCCACCACAAGCCTGGCTCAAAGTGAGGTAGGAGTGAAGTGGAGACAGAACCAGCAGCATGTTTCTGTTCGGACTGCAGGGGGCTGATGAAGACACAGCAGTCTTCAGACACCTCCTTAGAGATGGACAGACACGTTCACTGAGGAAAAACTGGAGCATGGCATGTATTCAACTCTGACACGATACATACTTTTTAGATTAATTCAAAAAGGTTAAAGTGAGACACTCACAGTCCTATTAATTGTTTTGGTCTTAGCACAAAGTTGAAATCAAAATTAGGATGTGAGCCTAAAGAACATGGTGCTTTAGTGTTTGCTTATGGTGTCTTTTCTGCAACAGGTCTATTAGGAACAGCCTGGGGCAAGCACCTCTCTCACAAATTGAGTGACACTTAACAGTGGGCCGCCACGGGTCAAGAAGCGTGCACTTCTTGTCCGTCAGCTCTCTGACTGACACAGTATGGCCTCTGATAAATCTAAAATATCCCATTGCCATCACAAGATGAACTCTGTTCACTCCTTGCAGACCTGAATAATCTGACAAAACAAAATCCCAAGTGCAGGGAAATCCTTTGGTTCTTCGACTTTATTTAATTATCATTGGAAAAATAGGGAGATCAACCAGGAAAATTTAGTTTCTTACATTGTCTAAAATACAGTACATTTAAAAATTAGCATTTATTAAGCTATTTTAGATATGCAATTATATGTAATAATGCAAATGTTCTATATTTATCCATTTTATGACATCAAAACATGTGTCCAGTTACTAAACATTTCCTTTTTATTGGGCTTTTCAGACAGTCAGCTGATGTTCACATTGCTATTATTTCAGCTACCCCCAAAAATATTTATTTTTTAAAGGAGGTATTTAGTTGGTTAAAGTGAAAGTGTATCATTTTGAAATCTGGATATTTTCTAGCCATTTTTTTTTTCCAGGGATGTGAAGTCCATTTACATTTAATCCTTTACTCGTCCACAAGATATTCTCCCAATCAAATACTGCTATTCCCTGTACCCCTGAAAGTCAATTCAGAAAGCAGGGGCTGGGTGGTATTAACTCAAGCAGCAGATAAATGTGTTCTTGCGTGTTCATCTTCCAAGGACTGCAATCGAAACACAGATATGCATTTGCTTGCACCTATCTTGTAAACTCAGTTAAATGGTTAGCAATATAAACAAGATATATAAAACGAGAACAATCGAGATGGGACCAGTCTGCATGATGAGGATTATAGTTTGGTGCAGCAGGATGTGGCTGCCAGACTGGTTTTGTCTAATGTCCTTTGATTTAACCCAGAGAGATCTCTGCTTGTCCATGCTCTGTCATGGTAATATGCCCAGAGGACTCCTTCTTTAGTAGAATAATGGCAACATTTTAATTTGTTTTAAAGAATATAATCTATTTCATAAAGTTGAAACATGCAGAATCTGATGACAGTATTCACACTTTGTATTGCTCACTAGTTGTATACAGGGAGTCCTCGAGTTACGGCGCCCTCGACCTACGGCAACTCAGACATACAAACGTATCATATTTACCGCTAATAAAAATATGAAGAAAAAAAAAACTTTTTTTTGTTTTTTTTGTTTTGTTTAAATGTTCTTAATTTCATGTGTACAGCACTTTGTTGCAGCTGTGGTTGTTTTAAATGGCTTT
>JARVJN010000834.1:21541734-21556064 GCA_031763805.1 Argolebias nigripinnis | reverse complement strand
ACACGGCTTGAAGTTCAAAATCACTTTTAAAGCAAAATTAAAGTGATTTATCATTTTGTTTGCAAAAACAAACATTTAAATGTTAAAATATATATATTTTGAGCAATTTTATGAATAGTAAAAAAATCATGTCAGTGGATCTTTAACCCCCACCATCTGCTCTCCCGGGTGCCCTAGATGGCAGCTCTGCTCCACACAGAGGGCTGTGGTAGCTCGGTGGTCCGTGGTTGTGTCAGAAAGGACATTCGGCATAAAACATTTTTTTTGCAAAAGTATTTGTGCGAGTAGGTTCGCTGTGGCAACCCTTGAGGTAGAGTGCAGACAAAAGAAGAAAAGCAAATAAATAAAATTGAACCTGGGTGAACAAACACCAATTTTGTTGCCAACATAAGACTTTTTAAATGATTTTCGTAAAGACACAGGAAGTCTTTAATTTTTAGTCTACCAAAGTCCATTATAGATTAAATCAGTAACTGGTCATTTAATCAAACTGATAAGTACCTAAAGCTTTGACAAATTCAATTCAGTTTATTTATGTAGCTCCAACTCACAACAGAAGTAGTCTCAGGGCAGCAGTAGTAGTAAAACTTATACTATAAGTTATGCAATTATAGTGACATAATCATTTATTCAGTTTCTTATGAAAATCTGTATATATCAAACCAAAACATTTAAGTCTAACAGACTGAACGGTAAAAATCTGCTGATGATGGTGTTAAAACAGTCCCCAGAGCTCAGACACTTCGGTCTTGTGTAAGTACAAAAAATGTTTAAGATCTGAGTCAGACTATTAGCAAGTGAATTTCAGAAATTTTGTGTTTTTCTTGATATGTAGGTCAAATAACAGTACAGTTGGAATCATTCTGCTGCTTTTTATCAGTTTTTAAAGTGTTTATTGCTCTTGACATGTAAATATTCCATTGTTTCTACTAAAAGCTGAACTCTCACTGCTTGTCTTGCCCACTTTATCTTTTATTGCAAACCTTTGCAGTGGATAGATTGAGAAAATGCATTGATCTGAGAATGCAAGCTTTTTGTTGGTAATTATACTTTTGGATTACAAAAAAACCCTCAAAAATGGACTTTTACAGCTCATTTTAACTGTGGCATTGAACATTTTGTTGATCCTCAGATCCAGGACAATAATAGTCCACTAACTTTCTTCATTTTAGTAAAATACATTGTTCAAATATTTATGATAATGGGAAAATAGAAACATCTAAAGATGGCATGCTGTATTTTTTTATTATATTTTTTACATCTAATACCATATTAGAAGATGCCACCCATCATGAGTTGTTTCATCTTTTGTTAAAGTGGTTTGGCGGTGTGTGTTTTCTGCTGACAGTTTTCTCTCAGCCTCTTTTATCCTCATGTCACCTGGCACAAACAGGCTCACCTGATTGTTGTCAGACCAGAAACAGATTGCTGCACCAGGTGCCAGCATCCTCTTAAGATCTCTTGAACATATCTTTAAGTGCCGCTCGGCTCGTGGAGGACAGGCGCAGCTTGTTTCAGGCTCGCTCAGAAAGCCTGACAGACAGACAGGCGCAGCTCGTTGCCAGCTGAAATATTCTCATGGGCATCTCGGCTCTGGCAGCATGAAAGGACAGTTGTCATGTATTCTTATGTTTGTTCACATTCAGCTAGCCCCCAGGTTACAGTCACAGCCCAAACACTAGATTAGCTAAACTATTTATTATATTGAAGCAAAAGCTCTTAATTCTTTTTCATGATTTAGTGTCATGACACCTGCAGTTGTTAATCTGAACATGGCAAGCCAACATCAGGTTTTAATTGCCCAGCATGAATAATTAAATTCTTCTTTTCTTTTAAATTTATTGATGGACTTTTTAACATTAGAGTTGCGAGACAAAAGGAAAAAACAGTGTAGTAAACAGTGAAAAGTGTTTTACTGTTTCATAGGTTTCTGCTTTATTACAAAAAATGTAGTGTCTTTGTCATATAAAACTTGTAAACCTCTTTGATGTTGAGGAAATCTATTTTTATTTCATATCTTATGTCTCATACTTCACCTCAAATCTCACCTATCCTGATGCTATTTAGTATATAACCTCTTATTTCTCATAATCTCAAATATCACTTCTTATCACGCTTCTTTTCTCATCTCTAATTTATAACCTGAAAACTCATTCATATAATTTTTAATATTAAACATCACATTACTAATTTCAATTATAATTTCATGTTTTATCTCATATCTTTATAATCGCATTACCTCATGTTGCTCCTCTCATCTGATCTTTCATTTCTCACATCATGCGTTATCTTTTACCTCACCATATGTATCTATTCTAATCTTATATCACACCCTATTTCTCATCTCATGTCATCTCAGATTCTTAACTGGAGTTAGTAGGAGAGATCATATCTCTCCAGTTTTAGCTTCTCTCTATTGGCTCCCTGTTAAGTCCAGAATTGAATTAAAAATCTTCTAATCTATAAAGCTCTCAACAACCTAGCTCCATCTTGTATTCAAGATCTTATTGTTCTATATTTTCCTAATAGAGTACTTAGCTCTCAGACTGCAGGCTTACTTGTGGTTCCTAGAGTTTCCAAAAGCAGAATGGGAGGAAGAAAGGGGTGCACCGATTGCAGTTTTCTGGCCAATCACTGATTTCTCAAAAGTCTGACCTGCAGATTCCGATTTTGGCCGATACTGATTTTGTTTCATTTGCGACACTTATAAGGTCACAATGCACCTTCAATTTTCCAATCTTATTTTATTGACAAACATACCCTTGAACATCCTAGAAACAATACAAACTTGTTTTAACTGGCCATGAGGTAGTGCTCTGAAATATACATGAAGTTCAGACAATTGTTGTTAAAATGTTAAAAATCGGTAAAATCAGTTTCTCATTTAAGTATCGGCCGATTTCCCAAAATTAAGGAAACCGGGGCTGATAAATCGTCTGATTTATCAGCGCACCCCTAGTGGAAGATCTTTCAGTTATCAGGTTCTTGTGGAACCAGCTTCGAGTTTCTGTCTGTGAGGCTGACACATTGTGCAGTTTGAAGACTGGGATTAAGACTTTACTTTTTGATGAATCCTATAGTTAGGGTTGGCTTGTTATGCTGCCATAGGCTTAGACTGCTAGAAGACAAATTAACCCCATTTCCTTAAATTGGTTGTTACAAGTTTTCATTTGATACTATTTCTATCTTAACATATGATTCTTCACCTGCCATTGTGTATCTGTTCCTCTCAAACCCAGCCGGTCGAAGCAGATGGACGCTTGTCCTGAACCTGGTTCTGCTAAAGGCTTCTTCCTCATGAGGGAGTTTTTCCTTTCCACTGTTGCCTTCATGCTTGCTTCCTGATTACTTCTGTTGTTACTCAGTGCTATATAAATAAACTGAATTGAATTGAATTAATGAGCTACATTATTAAAGCCAATAACAAGAGGTTTACTGATTTTTGCAGTCCAAACTGACTCATAGGATGACTTCTGTTGTAGCTCCAGTAGTGGTTTGACTGAAGTAGAAGAGGCGGACAGCCACGCTGAGAGAATTGTTTCTGTTTGTGCTGTGAAGTTATTTAATCTCACTGACACAGATCTGAATGCTCAGCCAATATAAATACTCTTTACCCCGCGCCACTCTCAGTTCTGGATCCTGAAACTTATCATAGCCATAAGCAGGAAAGGATTTCGAGGTGCGCTGAGCTGACATCTACAAGGCTGGCTTTAATGTGAGCAGATGCTGAAGTGAGGAACAGAAGAGCTTAGAAGGAACAGTTAAACCTCGTCATCAAGCCCGAGGCACTCACCTGGTACTCGCTTTTGTTTAGAGTTTAATTGTTCTGTCTTTTCTGTGCGTGCAGACCAAAAAACTGACAGAGAGAACACCTGCTTTGGGATGGCGGCATGCACTCATCATCCATAGAGAATATTTTCTTGATGGTGTCTGCTTTTGTGTCAGCTTTTGGTTGTCACTGAACATGGTGTTTGCGACCTTGACATCAATCACACGAAGCTCAGAGAACGATCTCATTCTTGGAAATGACAAGTTCCACTACCCTGCAGGCAGAGGTGGCTCTGAGTTCAGCACCCCCTTACACAAACGCTCCTCCACCGCCGCCGCCGCTGCTGCCAGAGAAAATGAGTGGAAACCTGAGGTGAAGAGCCTCCATGTCTGAGGTCACTGAAAAATGTATGAGGCCATGAGGTGGCACAAATGTGTGTTGCATTATTGATAAGGACAGACGTCGCTAAGACCTCCAGCCTCTTGTATCCCCTGGCCCCAGTGAAAAATGTTTCCTGTCCGTTTTGCTACTCTCATCGTTTTTTCCCATCCTCACCTGTTCCACACCTTCGTGTTTTCTCTTTTCCTTCCTTAAATGCTTGTGAAACATTTCCACCCCCTCACCGTTTCCTCAAAGTTTCGCTTTATCTTATTTCTCACCTCAAACGTTCATGTGCCCATGTTGTTTCTGCACTCTGAGTCACTGGCAGAGAATGATGAATTAATAAAACTAACCCAACACATTTGTCGTTTTACCAGATCACAGTTCTAAAGAAACTAAGACATATATTAACAAGAGCACCACAAACAGCACGTTATACGCCTGTCGACAAACTATTCTACAGCAATCTAGAGCAATATAACAAAGACCTTGTATAAAGTTTGCCTTGATTTGTAACCTTAAACTTAGAGCTGAGGTGATGAAAAAAATACGCAGCTACTGTGCAGTGGTGGTACAAATTTACATCAAGATTTGTTAAATTATCTTGAGCAGATCAGGAGTTAGGGGCGGGACGGACAACCACCTTGTTTTAACCTTGGAGCTGGGTGATGAAAAGTGAACGTGGCCTGTTCTTTAATAGTGTTAATACAATTGTATACTTTTAAACATGGGGTATTTTTCATTCAAGACACACTTAATTAATTAAAAAATATAATTTCAACTTTAAAAAAAATTGTTTTGAGAAAATGAATGGTACCACTTTCCAATAAGGACCCCCTTATAGATGGCTAATAAATATATTATAGATGCATTAATTCCTCTATAAACACTTTATAAATCATTAACTGCTTATTAAGCATTAATAAACGGCAACAGAGAGACAAAACTGACCAGTTTCTTTCCAAATAATGAGCCAAATCTGTTCAGATATTTCATCGAGAGTTGTTATATTAAACATTTCAGACTAAGTTGCTACCTTGTGAACACTAAGCATTTGTAAACCTGATTTTTTTTTTAGGATATACTAATAGTTGTAGGTACTTATAATGCAGTGATAAAGTACAATATTATATGCTAAAGAAATAGGTTTACAAATGCTTATTGTGCTTACAAGGTAGTAACATAGTCTGAAATGTTAAACAACTGAAACATATAGGTGACAGATATGACAAGAAACTGGTCCGTTTTGTCTCTTTCTCACCCTTAATTAATGCATCATAAACAATTATTAATGATTTATTCATTCAGCCTTTATTTATACAGATAAATCACATTGAGCCTTGAAGACTCATTTACAAGTGAGACCTGTTATAAAGTGTTTATAAAAGAACTACCGGTAATGACGTATCTATAAACTGTATATTAGCCGTCTATAATGGGAGCCTTATTGTAAAGGGGTACCAAATTAACAGCATCAAAAACATTTCAAAATTACTTTTTTTTTATGTGTGCATAAAGTTTTGTTAAATTGTATTGAGCTGACCAGATGTTATGGCCCAGACAAGAGAACGTTGACGGACAGACCGAGACTATAGCATAACACATTTGCCTTTCGGCAGGCATATTAAAATGGTGACTAAACACATTTCATGGAGTAGAATGTCCAGTAGAATTTTCAACATATTTCAATTTGTTCACTTACAAAACAAAAAAAAAGAACTGTCGTACAACATCAGATGCTCGGCAGTGCTTCAACAGGCAGCACGATGGCTCAGTGGTTAGCACTGTTGCCTCACAGCAAGAAGGTCTTGGGTTCAATCCCCGGTTAGACCTGGGGTCTTTCTGTGTGGAGTTTGCATGTTCTTCTCATGCTTGCGTGGGTTTTCTCCGAGTACTCCGGTTTCCTCCCACTGAATAAAAACCTACATGTTAGGCTGCCTTTAGGCCCAGGCCTCCATTGCAAAAGAGATCTGTGATGTCGATGGGATTTACCTGGTTAAATAAAGGTTAATAAATAAATAAAAGGTCACCGCTTCTGCTAAGGGTCATTATCATTTTTGGCTGATGGCGCCGCTTTTTCTGATGCTGCGGATTCATAACACAACGAGCGTCATTCACAAAGCAATCCAATATGTTGAAGGTGGAGATAAGCTGTCAGGCTGCTCCCACTATGAGCGCTGTTCGGTTCAAATCAAAGTCATAAACCTCAATAAGTACGACAGCAGACCTCCCCGGTGAGATTTATCCTGATTACACAAATAAGAGGGTCCATAAACACAGGGATATGATAACACCACAAAGGCCTGTCAACTTCAGCGCAGCCCCATATTCAGTTTATCAACAACACTGCTGTGTCTCAGCCTTGTCCTGGTTTCTGCCTCTGCAGAGCTGCAACGTGATAAGGAGCTCTGAGCGCCGGCTGGATGAAAAAAAAGATGCTATTGATGTGTTTGTCTTGTTTAACTGTGGTTCTATGTAACCTTACGCCCTCCTCCCAGCATTCCTTCATCAAACACACTTTTTTGTCTTGTTATAGTTTAAATAATGTTTGATGGCACCCCTTGCACAATAATCAAGCTGGAGAGAGGTGCAGCTGTCCTGCCCTCGTCAAATTGTGATGAACTTCTTAATGACATGCTCAGATAATAGAGCCAGAGGCGCCGAAATGGAGCAGTCTGATAGTTTTGTTTACTCCAGTTTTATAGCTCAGCAAATCTGTGGCACTCTAACTCATCTTATCTACAAGATACATAAAAAAAAAGCTTTTTAGCTTTGAAATACTTGCACTGTTTATCATCACTTTCCATATAAAGTGCATGAGAGTGCATGTATTCACGACTATCTCTAAATGACCAATCGCAGATTCTTAAAAGCAGCGTCTCGTTTGCTTGAATCTGTAATAATGTATTCTTACTGTTGATAGATGTCCCTAAGTTGAACCCAATGAATTGTTTTTATCTCTTTTTCTTCCTAATTTCTTTTTGTGCATGAGGGAGAGAAAACACAACCGCCGGCTTTAATTGTGCAATTACATGATGACTAAAGACCAGACTCACATTTAAGATGCCTACAGCCAGCTTCTTGCTCTTGTTTATCGCAGATAACAGACTACATCCTGCTGCTGTTGTTTACCACAGGCAAATATAGACTAGTGGGAAACATATAGATTTTGTATGTCAATATCAAATATACAAACTAATGCCATCTATTGGAAAAATAAATATTGGCAGTCTTGGCAATTTTATTTTGCTGGAGAAAAATATCATTTTTTTTTTAATTCTATTGATAAAATGAATAATGCCTCCATAAACACAGCACCTCACATATACTTACTAGAGGTGTAAAGGTGACCTGATTTGTACTACACACACACACAAATGCATGCACAATGTGAGAGCATCAGTAGAGCAGCCATACTGGATGTAGACAGAGGTAGATAGATGTAGAAATAGATTCCTCTTGTAAATGAGTACTTGGGGCTCAATGAGACTAGCCTGTATAAATAAAGGTTGAACGACAAGACGCATCAGTATTCAGGTCTTTGCACCAAAAACATCCAATCGTTTTAATTATTAGATTAACGTTTACAACACTGAAATGTAAACTGACTGTATTCGTAAATGATGGTAATATAGTCTCGATTTTTGTTTCCATTTTTGTTTTAATCCAGAAGGTACATAACGGTTAGCTGAAAACAATCATTGCACATCATCATGCGGACATCCAGTAATTTCTGTCAATATGTTTGAGCCTAAAGCAATCGTAACTTTAGAAACAAAACCTGACCACGCGTCTCCTAAAGACAAATTAATCTAAGTGTATTTTTTACATCACATAGTATCCATCTGCTTCCTTACAGCCGTTGCATCACTTATCAGCTAAAAATAAATAAATAAATAAAATGTGCATTTGAGAGGAGGAGATTACTGGCAAGTTGTAAAATGTATCGATCGAGAGCTCCTTGCACACAGGGAGCTTTTAATTTGCTACGCATTTATTGCTGTAGCTTAAGTGATTTATCCTGAGGGTTCATTAGGCTCAGCCTTATGCACTGCATGGGGAAACCCTGCACCTTAAGCAGCCTGCTTTTTAGCCCGTCCCCCTGGTGACTCCAAACTTATCAGAGGTAATCCAGCTTTCAGAACACTGGTATGAACTGGAGAGGGCTTCTAAATTGGGGATAATGGAGGAAGAGGTTTTTAATGGAGAGGTGATCTGTAGAGGATCCTCTATGTGGTAGCGTTTTACATGCCTGAGCTTTTTTAAGCCACAGTAGCAGGTTTGTTGCTCACTTAGAGGCAACTACTTTGTCTGACAATTCTCTTTAGCCTCAAATATCTTGTGATAAACGTGAAATAAACATTTGCAATGCCCTGATTAGTTGTGTTTAGCAGAAGATAAAACATGATCATCGCAGTCTGCAGTGTCAAACATCAGCGTCCCAGTTTTGTTTTAAATTAACTGAGCTTTTCTCTGTCTGCAGGAGCAGCCAAGGCTTCATGCATATGAAGCTGTCTCGAACGAAGGAGAACAGGTACATCCTGGGTCAGAACAGCGGCCCTTTTGACAGCGTGCCTGAGATCATTCACTTCTACTCCAGCCGCAAGCTGCCCATCAAGGGGGCCGAACACATGTCCTTGCTCTACCCTGTAGCCATCAGGACACTATAGTGCTCCAGGTCATGTGCAGGTGTCTATCCCTTCAGAACTTTCTGGGTCACCTGCTGGCTCTACACTTCATGTTCCTCTGAGCAGAACCCCCATCATGGGAACAGCAACCGTGGCATCTGAAACCACTGGTCCTGGCCCATCTCGTCAGCCAACAGATTCTAAACCTGTTTTGAAGGCCTCTTTATACTGTCTCATACAAACAGACTTTTTTTTCGTACGTTGTATGTTATTTTATTTATGATGAACAGCCATTTGTTACATCAGAGACTGACCTGATGAGCATCATTTCAGTAACTGTTGACCCATAGCACTTATCACACAAAGAACAAGAAAGGTACAACATATCATTGTTCACTGGAATCAGCCTTAAATCGTAAATTATTGTACCTTTTTCCAATAAGTCTACCCCTTCACAACAGTTTGAGCCTTTCGTTAGGATTGGCACGCTGACACAGTAATGATATTTCAAAGGGGGCTTGGTGATTGTAAGGGAAGCAACATTTACGATGCATGTTGAGAGGTATCGTCCACATGGGCCCCATACGGTGGTCTGGGTATTAAATAAACCAACCAAGTTTGAATGGTGCGTCCCCAGCTGTGTGTAAATGACAGGCCTGTGAGCAGAGCAGACTGGTCTCTCTATGTTGTCACAGCACATGTTGTCCACTATCCATCACTGAGTGGGTGCATCACACCGGTGACAGTGTAAGTACCACAGTGGTGAGACAAGCAGGAAAAGCATGATGGATGGGTCAACCCATCTGACACAGTACAATTGGCTGAAGCAGAAGTCCAGAGCCTGTCCAAATGGACCAAATTACCCCCACTACCCCATGTGGAATGGCTTTGCTTAGGGAGAATGAAATATGCCTGCATTGTCTACCTCAGAAAATCAATTTCATTCCCTTATCTGCAGATCAATAGGTACAATGGGATTGCAGACATCGATCTGCGAGCCCCGCAACATTCCCTATTCCCTTAAAATGGTGTCAATTGCTTTTAGGAATATGTTTTTATATATATACACAGGTGATCAGAATGATAAAAAATACATTTTTTTTTCAGATCAGCAATTGTATGTATAGTTACTGTTATAATACTATGTGATGTCAGTAACAGATGTTTGCTTAATGCCTTATAATGCATGGGTCTAATCAGTCCTCTAGATCAGCTAATTTCCAATTCTGCTTTTGATGATTGTTCTGTGACTGTTATTTATTCTGGGGTAATTATTACTGATGTTCTACTTCATTGTGGTTGGCCCATCAGCCCACTTCGCCCTCGCTGATCCGTGTTGATTGTGTTTTTTGGGGACTTTCGCCTCAGCCACATTTGATGTGATGGCTTTGCATTTTAGTTGTTTGCTGTTTTGTTACATGCACGTCTGCCTCCGTGGTTCGACACGTGTCTGCTTCTTCTTCTGACCGACAAGCTTCCCCTCTCCTTCCCATGCATCGATCCCAGTGCAGCCTGTCTGAACCGGATCAGCACCTACTTCAACCTGTCGTGCTTCCGCTTTGCATTAAAGCCTCCATGAGTGTGGATGTGAGCGTGTTTTAACTATCTGAATGCTTACGTGTGCACAGACACTTAAAGTTCCAGTGTTTTTACCCTGCTGGTACCTACTGACAACTTGTGCTCAATCTTTTTGGGTTTTCAACTTTTTCTTCTTTTTTTTTCGTCTTTCTAGCAAATTGTAGGAAGCCCTTTTTTATGCTTTTACTGCTTATTTTGTCCAAGCAGTCCAATTTTTTACGCCTAGTAACAGAAAGATGAAGCTGATTCTCTAAAAGTATCATGAACTCAGTCTTATAGGACTGCCTAATGCACGTCTTGTGATTTGTAAAACTCAGCGTTTTAACGAGCAAGTAAATTGACACAAGCAATCCGAAAGTGACGTTAGTAAGCATGGCCGCCGCATTTAAAAAGTCCGACCCGTAGATTGATTTTGACTGCATCGCCGCCGCTGTGTGCTGCGCTACGCAACACTAAATGCAGTCACTGAAGGCTGAATGGTCGAAGGGCATGCCTCTGGAAATGTGATGGTACAAAAATAAAAACACCATCAGGAGGAGAGGTCATCGGCAGATGGTTAGCTGTGGAGTGAGCGAACGGGCAGACTGTGCTGTCATCTGATCAGATTGTCATGAGGACATATTTTAGTGCTTTGAGGAGCAGTAAGTTGTTCAACTGGACCTGTTTTCTCTCGAGATAAAATATCCTGAGATAGGATGTACATTTGAGATGAACCAGATGCATCTTCTGTGCTTTATGTTGCAAATGGTCACTGTTCAGTAGAGGCTCGCTATTTATTCCCTGCTGCTGCTGAGTCGTCTAAAGGAAAGAGCCTGTGTATGATGGCAGCACTGCCGAGAGAGAGGCCTTAGCTTTGTGAGAAACTAGAGAGATGTTAGAGGGGAGAAAGGGGGAGACAGAGGGAAGTGTGCTCTGATGAGAGGGAGGAATTTACTGTAGTCAGCAGACACTCTTGACATCTTTGTATTTCTATTATGAAAATCTGAAATAGCCCTTCTACTCCCTGAGAAGTGTCTTAATGCCAGTGTGTGTGTGTCCACACACAGTCCAGGCTGGGTGAGTGATTGCGCATGTGTGTGTGTGTGTGAGAGAGAGCTCTGGTGTACAACTCGCATCGCCCTTTGACTCGCCCCGAGTGTATCCTGTTTATTGCTTTACTGTGGTAAAGTGGCATGTATGAGTTTTCTTTGTGTACCTTTTCGTGCCACGTATGTATGCACTACTGTATGACATCTCTGTAAAGTCCCTCATGGCCAAATGTATATACTGAATGTATTGTACGGGGACATAGAGGCATCATGGTGCAAAACAAATAAAGTTGGGTTTTATGAGCTTAACCTGTGGTTTAATGTTTTATTATTTATTTATTTTCCCTGTTGATGCGATGACATTCAGAAGAGCAAAGCAAGCATTGTTTAGGAGGAGAAAAGCCCTCTTTCTGTATCTCTAGCATCATCAGTTACCATGGTGAAGCCCTTGAGTCTGTAGGGAAGAGGGACCATTGTTGGAGTCAAGGACAACACTGGAGCTATTATCAAGCCAATACTTAATCTCTGGTTGTTTCCTATTGATTCACTTTGTAGCTCTGTGCTGTCCTGTAAGAAGAAGAAGAAAAACATATTTATAATTTATATATATATATATTTTTTTTTTTTATATATATATATAATTATTGCCTTTGAACAAATTAATCAAGTTTTTTGTAGGTTGGTAAAGTCATCATGCTGCTAAGACTGCAACATTCTTGTCCCTAAGTGGAAAACAACCCTGAGGAAAAATCTCTTCAGTCCAATTTGAACCAATGTTTTTATTTATTTATTTTTTACCAAGCTTTTTGCCACATCTTAATAATATGATGGCATTTATAAGGATAAAAACATGCATAGAATGTTTATAGTAATGATTTAATTAGCAAGTTTGTAAAATAATCCATAGCTAATTTCTGAATACAGTTTAGGGGAGAAAGCTACAAGACATGAACACTGCTCTAAAAAAGTACATTTTTATCAAAACGTACACTTTATTTTGTGTTGAACTGCAGAATCTTTTATTTTTTGCACTAATGCAACAATGAAATATGTAGTTAGTTGCCATAAATGGTTTATAAAAATTAAAAAATATATACAATGTATATAAAATAGTACAACAAACCAGTTAAGACCAGCACAAAAAAACATTAGCCATCACTTTATTCCCACTTTTTGCTCACAGTCGTGCACTCATTACCACTGAAGACAATCTTGAACAGCGATATTCTCCAGTCTCTTACTCTAAAAGGATATCTATTGCAATTTGGTGGTAAAAACCACTTTTCACGTGGCAGCATGTCATGGCCAAGAAGCCACTACAAGCTTGGAAGGAGCATTCACAGGGGGCTGATGAGAGGAAACATTGGATCTTTGCAGCCTTGTGAGACAGTTGGCAGAATCTGTAACACAAAAGCATCAAGGGTGGCTGTAGGTAAGTACAGATTTAGCAGCTCAAATGTCAATACACTGCACTAGATATCTGATTATATGTTGTTGTTGTTTTTTACCACTCTTCTTCAGACTCTCAGTTTTAAGTGCTGGATTTTTAACTCCCCATCTGTTGCAGCTCTGCTTCTTTCCCATAGAAGCTCCATCAAGGTTTAAAGCACCTGGGATGAAATGCATCAAAGAAGCTTTTGTGGACAAAGGGGAGTGTTGGGGGATTGGGGGGGGGGGGGAAATAATATAAAGCATGGCTTGAAAGCAATGAATGGGCTACAAGGGTATAAAAATGGTCTCGGATCCAACAGAAGCTCATTTCATATTCTGCTCAGTCACGCCTGGCAGACAGCAACCTCAGGTAATAGACCTTATGTTAATAACGTGCATTTTCTCTTTTTAGAAAAACAAAAGTATGCAGAGGCCGTTATTCTAACCTGGTCCTTTCCTCCTGCCTTGGGATGTTTGAGGTTTTCTTCTACAGACGTGTGCTGCTGGTATTGTTTTGTGAAAGCTTGATTAGACAAGTGTCTCCACAATCTCAACAGGCCTGGCACTGATGATTTCATTTGCCCTACTGTATAATGCCATAAAGCAGGACCCTGCTCATTGTCTAAAACCCCATGTGCCATGGGAGTAATTGGGCAGAATTGTGTTTGTTTCCAAGCTCTGGGTTGGATTCATTCGGGAGGTCTATTCTTTATGCAGTCGCCTGCCTCAGCTCAGAGGTGGCTTTTCATAATTATGCACCTTCTTTTGTTTGCAACATCCAAGAAATAACACCATGTAGAGAAACTCTAATTAAAGGCGATATGTTTCTTAAACGCTTTCAGTTCAATTCAAAAATGCTTTATTAATCCCAAAAGGAAATTAAATGTTGTAAACCATCATCCAGGTTTCATTAAAGAGTTGTTCTAGATGCTGATGCTGTGGGCAGGAAGGATCTCTTGTAGCGGTCTGTCCTCTGACTGAAGACACTCTGTTGTTGTATGACAGTCTGATGAAGAGGATGCTGAGGGTTGTCTATGATGGTCTTCATTTTATGAAGAATCCTTCTTTGTACAATCATCTCCAAAGGTTCTAGAGGAGTCCCCAGAACTGAACCAGCCTTCTTTATGAGCTCGTTGATCTTTTTTAAGTCCCTTGCTCTGGTGCTGCTACCCCAGCAGATAATGGTAGAAGAGACAGCACTCTCTACAACAGATTTATAGAAGATATGCATCATCTTTCTGCAAACATTGAAGGACTTCAGCTTCCTCAAGAAGTACAGTCTGCTTTGTCCCTTCTTGTAGATGCTTCACTGTTGCATCTCCAGTCCAGTCAGTTGTCCAGGTGAACCCCACGATATTTATACTTCTCCACCACCTCCACTTCTTCTCTCATGATGGAAATGGTGTTGAATCTGTTCCTGTTTCTCCTGATATCTACAATCTCCTTTGTTTTGTTCACATTCAAGATGAGATGATTGTTTCCACACCATGCCACAAAGTGGTCCACCAGTTCCCT
>JARVJN010000834.1:20913810-20924618 GCA_031763805.1 Argolebias nigripinnis | reverse complement strand
GGCTGCTACCCCCGCGACCCGACCCCGGATAAGCGGAAGAAAATGGATGGATGGATGGATGGATATATATATATAAAACTCACAATGTTTAAAGGATCGATTCCTATTACCGTATTTTCCGCCATAAATGTCACACCACCCTACAAGTCACATCAGTCCAAATATGTCTAGTAAAGTGGAACCAGCCTAACATAAATGTTTTGGGTATGTGGGAGGAAACTGAAGTACCTGGAGAAAACCCATCTACGGTAAAAATAGGCTGATTATTAATATTAGTTGTAAGTAATGGTTGTAAAAATTTCACTGATTTAAAAACCTGCAAAATGGTGCCATATGCATTTTACTGATATGTCTAATTTAATATCTTTATGTCAAGGCAACTTGAGGTGTTGCGTTGCAGTGTCAGTGGTTACACTTTTCATTGTTTGTCTTGAAGAATCTCTATAAAAAAGGTTAAAAAAAAACCCCACATTGTTCAAATTTCCATGTATTGTTTTGTGTTTCAGACGTTCCCAGTATATTTAGTGGAGACCAGATTGCAATGCTTGACCCTCATCAGACCCTGTTTGGGGTGAATGAATCTGGCCAGTGCTGGAATTTGAAAACAGACATTAAGGAGATCACAGAACTAGCTGACCAGTTTGCACCTTTTCGTGGAGTGTTAGGGAGTTCAGAAAAGAACATGAGGGATGGCAGCTTTCCAGGAACTCTGTTCCGCTTCCCACTTCGCACCAGACCATCCCAGCTCAGCAGCAACATTTACAACAAAGAAAAGGTTTTAGAGCTCTTTGAGTCTTTCAAAGCCGATGCAGACACGGTGCTCCTCTTCCTGAAGAGTGTCCAGAAGGTCTCACTACATGTGCGAGAGTCTGATGGCACTGAACGTATGCTGTTTCAGGCTACAGCAACAGAGAGAAGTGATGATAAACTTGAAAGACTGAATGCACTGAAGATATTGGGTCAGGCTGTAGACAGTTACAGCAATGGAATTCCCAGTACCACCATCACCTGTGTCACTTACCAGGTCAGCATAGAGACTCAGGATGAAATGTGCAAAGAGACTCAGAGAGAGGCATGGCTGGTTTGTAATGGAGTTGGAGGGAGAGGAATGTGTGCTGAATTGGACTCTCTAGCAGACGATTTGAAGTTCATGCCTATCATAGGGATTGCTTTGCCTCTGACCATGATCAACAAAGATGACAAAGGTGCCACATCTGGTTTCTCAGGACAAGCTTTTTGTTTCCTTCCTCTTCCACCTGGTGAGGAAAGTCAGACGGGGCTTCCAGTTCATGTCAGTGGTTTCTTCGGTCTCACAGACAACCGTAGGAGCATCAAGTGGCGGGAAGTGGACCAGTGGAGGGATCCAGCTGCCCTGTGGAACGATTTGCTTATAGTCACTGTCATCCCTAGAGCTTATTTTATTCTCATAATGGAGGCTATTAAAAGGGTACAAACAACAAAGGACCAAGACTTCCCTTTGTCCCCAAAAGGAACGTATAGGGCATGGCCAGACTTGAAGCAGGTGAAGACCCACTGGACACCCATTCTCCAGCCACTCTTTCATGAATTGTTGCAGCAGCAGGTCATCTATTCCCTGAGTGAGAAGTGGATCGGGGTGGACCAGGCTGTATTCTCAGAGCTGGACACAGACAATAATGTTTCAGAGACTGTGATCAACTACCTCCTAAGTTCAGGAACGCAGGTAGCGAAGGTGCCACCTGCAGTGGACTCTGTCCTGGATGCCTACATGACAAAGTCCACTGAAGTGAAGAAAGTAACTCCATCTCTGCTGCGACAGACCATCAGGAAGTGCAAACACAAAGGTCCCTCACAGGAGAAGCTGCTGCTTCTGGAGTTCATCCTCAGTGATGCCAATTACAGTGACCTGATTGGACTAGAGCTCCTGCCGCTACAAGACGAGACATTTACAACATTTTCATCATCTGTCAGTGAAAAGGACGCCATTTACATTGCATCTGAAGAGTACCCCAGGTAGAGACTTTGTACAAGTATTGTCTAGTAATTCAAATCATCCACATTTCCTTTTAGCATATTGTAAGTATCTTAACACAATGATTGTTGTTGTCTTTTATATAATGAAGATCTATCACTTTATTTTAAGGTCTCTCTATTCAGGACTTGAGCATCGCTTCATTCTGGAGACTTTGAAGCCCTCCGTTTTGGACAATTTGAAGAAAGCTGCCAGAAGCAGAGGTAATACAGTATACCAGTATTTAATTTACAAATTATTTTTGTAACAAACTGTTAGTATTGTAGATGTGTATGCAGCCTTCCTTCATCCAGCAACAACTACTGTATACAATTTAGCATGCACATACACTGCCTGGCCAAAAAAAAGGGGACCACCAAAAAAAAAAGGTTACACACTAATATTTTGTTGGACCGCATTTAGCTTTGATTACGGCATGCTGTGGCATTGTTTTGATAAGCTTCTGCAAGGTCACAAGAGCTATTTCCATCCAGTGTTGCATTCATTTTTCACTAAGATCTCACATTGATGACTAGGCACTAGGTATGATGCGTGCATCACTTCACTTGCCTCTCTTCTTACCCTGATGTGCCCATCACTCTGGAACAGGGTAAATCTGGACTCATCAGACCACATGACCTTCTTCTATTGCTCCACAGTCCAATCTTTATGCTCCCTAGCAAATTGAAGCCATTTTTCTTCCTGGTTAGCCTCACTGATTAGTGGTTTTCTTAAGGCTACACAGCTGTCCAGTCCCAACTTCTTGAGTTCCCTTTGCATTGTGGGTGTGGAGATGTTCTTACTTTCACTATTAAACCTAGCCCTGAGTGCTACTTTTGTTTTTCTTTGATTTGATTTCACCAAACGTTTAAGTGATCGCGATCACGATCATTCAGGATTTTTTTTTCCAGCCACATTTCTTCATCGAAGATGATGGGTCTCCACTATCCATCCAGTTTTTAATAATAGGTTGGACCGTTCTTAACCTAATTTTACTAGTTTCTGCAATTTCTTTAGATGATTTGATCCTTCTCAAACAAACTGACATCTTTTCACGACCATGTGATGTGTCTTTTGAAATGGTTGTTTAAGAAATGAGAAGAAACTCATTGCACCAGCTGGGGTTAAATAACTAGATGCCAGCTGAAAGATAACTGCTCCTGTAGTAATCATCCAATAGGAGGCTTGTACCTATTTGCTTAGTTAAATTCAGGTGTCAACATTTTTTGGCCAGGCAGTGCATGAGCATTAGTCCAACGCTAAGTAAGTCAAAGACCAGAACCTTCTATTTAAAACATACCTGATGATCGTCCTAAACTGATTACTGTACACTGAACACTACACAGATATCAGGGTGGTTTTGATTAAGCAAACATCTCTTGCAGGTCTTGGTATTGAGTATCAGTTTGTGAAAAGATGAGACGTTTAGGCTCAGAGGACAAATGAGGCAGCTTCATTTGTTGGCAGAACAATTACGCTGTTCTGATTTGAACTTTGTCATTCCCTTGTTTAACGCTGCGCCTGACTTTGTTGTCAGAGCAATAAACCTCTCTTCCAAACTCTGCTCCGGCTGAGGGCAGCTTCCACTCAGGGGAAAGCCAGTAAATAAGGCGGGTGTGATGACAGAGAAAACACAGACAGACTCACATGTGTGTGAGAGTTGGTGTGCTTGTATAATCTGCAGGCCATGCCTCTGAAAGAATCAATCTAGCTCGAGATGGTGTTTGAGTGACAGTGTTGGAGATGAGGCAGATGAGTCATTAATCTGATAGACTGGAAGGAAGAGGGCACTGCATTCCCCTCTTGCATTACACATGTTTATATTACAGCAATCCGTGCTTTGCTACACAAAGTTATACATGCAAAGCAAAAAAAAACATCATGCTTTTAAGCCATAAAATGGACACAAGCAATAATTAGCCTGTTTATTGCCATGAAATCACAAACCAATTGTCCATGTGGACAAAACGTTTTTACAAATGTAATTTTAATACAGCAACATGATCTAACCCATTGTCCTAATTTTTCTATTGATAATTGCTGATTTTCTTCAGCTATTGAGTTGTCACTTACTATTTGTTCATGCTGAACCATACATGCACATTTTGGGGGCAACATACTGTATTTATTTAAGAAGTATTTTCCAGGAAGGGTTTTCTTTTGTTTATACTGTGTGACGCCAAACTGTACGCTGCACGTATTACAGCATGGCTTAGTAAAAACAAAAAATATTGGATGCAAAAATGCCCTGTCATGAGTCCAGACTGAAAGCTAATCCAAAAATTTAACACATTACAATATGAAAAAAGGAAAGGTTGTGTATATTAATGCAATAATTGGGAAACCTTTAATAGAAAAACAACTGGTTGACTGTTTCTGACTATCTGCAGGATTCTAATACTGCCAAACTTGCTTCCTGTTTGTCATATGCAATTATTTTTTTAATGTTAATGTCTAACGATCAGTCGTTAGGCTGTTGGTCCTCCTTTATCATGTGAATAGCTAGTTCTGGATGACAAACTAGTTGATCCACTGTGAGAAGAGGCTATTTATAAGACTGAGCTTGTTGCAACTTCTCAGACTGATGAAGTCTTTTGGGTTAAAGATGATACATTTCAACAATTTATTTTTTATTATTGTTTTTATTTTCAGTCCAGAGGACTTGACTTAACTTTGTTAAATGATTCATATTAATACAATCAATAGTGTCATACAGTTAAACACATTTGCTGAAACTATTTGAGCAATAGCTAACAATTATACCCATAACGGAGGTCAAGTTTAATAGACTGTATGGAGCATTCGTTAAGTATAATTAGCACTACGTTTTTTTAGCAAAAAAAAAAAAGCTTTTTATTGAGCATGCCTCTTGGCCACAATTTTCTATTAGGGTGTTTCAGCATAGAATCATAAATTACAAAAAGGAGTATGTGTCAAAATGTGTTTATTGTATTTATATTTCTGTATGCATAGTTGTATTCTGAAAAAGAGAAGGCCACTCACAGAGAATACTCAGGTGGAACATCCTTGAAGGCCGGCAGGTCACGTACGTACTCATTATGGAACCATTTGACTTTGAAGTGAAGATTCATGTATTCAGTGCTTTTGCATAGGCGATGCTTTTCATGCTCTGTAATGCAGATTAAAACAAGAGCAGCACACTTTGTAATGATTCAGCATAAAATAAAATTTAACACTTTTAGAAAAAGTCTCATTCTTATAGCCTAACCAATAAAGCTGTTGCATACACTGTTTTATGTTAATGGATAAACAATATGTGTTCCATGTGCTCCTTTCAACAGCATTCAAAAGATTCACAAGAATAGATAGACTTACACTAACAAATAATAGAATAATAAATATACCCATAAACATATTTCATTGAGCTGCAGCAGTTGCCTTTAATTTGACGTTTTAACAGGACCAATAATGTACAGCCTTGAGCTATCAAGCAACAAAGATTGTGTGAACGTGTCCAACTCTCGCTAAAGAAAGCAAGTCATTTAATAACTGCAAGCAAAAAAATGGATCAGAATTCCTTATGTGCTGATGTGTCTGCTGAGTCATTTGGTTCCAATCGCTGCACACATTTCAGGACAATTAATCACTTCCGTAGGATCCCCCTGAGAGAAGAAGTGTGACGATGATGCAAGGAAGGACAGAGATCAAAGAGATATCAGAAAAAGTGAACAAATAAGTTACAGGAACAAGTATATCAGATGAGAAGTGGGGAAAATATGTTGCACGCAAATGAAATTGAAGCATTTAGAAGATGACAAAATCTAGAATAAAAAAAGGAAAAAAAAACAGTAAAAAAGAGTTTTACAGCAACACAAAATATGAAACACAGACATTTATCATTACAGCACACATACAATAGGATATAAATCAAAGACAACTCAGCAGGTTAGACCTGCATATAAAAAGAAACTAAAATTCCACAGAGATGAATAAAAGCTTTAAGTGTCGACAGCCACTCAAACAGCTTTGTGAAGCTCTACAAGTGCATTAAGGGAAGTAATTATTGCGAAGATTCCCAAGGGTGGGACAATGAAGACTCTAGCTGCCAATCCTCTAAAGCTGCTCCATCTCAATCAGTAGCAAAGTTCTGACAATGATCATTAATAAGCTTTATCAAAATAAATTATACACAAAAGTTCTTTTTTTTTTAAAGTAATACCGTACAAAGCACCACTGATGTCTACATCCTGGTTGAGCCATTTGAAGTTATGTTCAATCAACCTTTATTTATACAGGTTTGTCTAATTGCGTCACGAGGACTCATTCACAAGAGAGACCTGTTGTAAACAATACGCAGACGAGGTAAAGACAACAATAGGCAATCATATAAAAGCATATAAATTGAAAAGTAAATAAAATAAATGACTTAAAAGCTACATTATAAAGTGGTGTAAAATGCCAAAAACAAGAAAACGTCTACAATGTATTTTGCATTTAACTTAGCAGTTGTTTAAAATCCCTTAGAGAGGTCAAAGTCAACACTTTCAGCTCTTTTTGCAAGGTGTTCCAGGATACAGGAGTGGTGTAAGAGAAGGCCCTTTTGCCTATTTCGTTCCGCACTGAGGTACACTGCAGGTAATGATGTCTTTAGCCCACACTGTAGCTGGTTAACATGCTGTTAACAGGTCTCTCTTGTAAATGAGTCTTTGAGGCTCAATGGGAACTGACCTGCACTGATGACATGACATGTGGGAGGAGATATATGAAGGCAACAGACCAAGAAGTGATTTAAATATGAAAATGTACCGGTGAGAGAGTCTGTGTGAAGTTAATGATGTCCAGTTAACCAGTGAATACAAAGTGCAGTGATGAGTACGCTAGTTATAGCCAATTATGAATATTAGTGCACCATAATAGACAGCATCCAACATCTGCAAGGTGCTTGCAGGAGCGTTCATGTAAATAATGTCACCGTAGTCAATAGAGGAAAGGAAAGTAGCAGTTACAAGTTGCTTCATAGCATTCAGAATTAGACAAAAACTTTTCTTAAAAAAGAAACCCAATTTTACTTTCAATTTATTTATCAAGTTTTCAACATGAGGCTTAAAAGATAGATGCGAATCGACCAAAATACCCAAGTATTTGTAAGAATCGACAAACTCAATAGGAACACAATTTGTAGATAAGATAGAAGGAAGGACTGCTGGTACAGACTTCCTGTTTGAAAACAACATTCCATTGGTTTTATCAGCATTTAGCACCAGTTTGAAATGGAACAAATCTGACTGGATGATGTGGATTGCAGACTGTAAAAAACCTTAGTAATTGTTCTAGCTCGACAATAAAACAACTGTATCGTCGGCATAGAAACGTAAGTATGCATCAGGAAGAGTCTGGTTGAAAAGAGAAGGCGAAAGAGGATTTAAATAATTATCATTGAAATATCTTCTTTGTCAGATCATTTGGTGCACATGTCAGTACAGAATAAGATAGATGAGAGTTTAAAAAATGAATAACAAGAATTAAGGCAGAGGGACATGCGTAGTCATGGTAGTGGGATTTTTGTTTTGGTTTATTTTAATTTAAAAGTCGATCGTGTTTCTTGGGTTTTACTGGAGTCTAGAATAGTTTTAGTAATTCTGTCAAATGTTGTTATTGTAACATCATGACCACCAGATGTCTGCAGTTGTCTAGCCCGGACATTCACCTTTATATCATTATCAAGTAGCACACCTGCCACTCAGCAATCATCCTTTTCAATGTGTCCCTGGTTTTCCATTGCAGACTCAAAGCTCGAGACATGGGTGAATAACTCTTTGTTTTATAAATGTTGTGGGCCCAAACAGACAAAACTGTAATACAAAGAGTTCCAGTACTTTAAAAAAAACAGACTCATGCTTGTTCCAGATAACACAACATCTAATTACTGTTAGTTTTATTACAAACAGCACACATTCAGACAAGAAACATCCACATTTATTACTTTACTGCAGTAATCTAACAAGGATCCCAGAAGGCCATCACAGAGTTTTGCTACAAAGTTTTTGTTAAGATAAAAAAAACTTTGTAGAGAAACTTGTTACAATCATGATTTGAGTGTGACATCACACGTTTAAACCATGTGATAGCAACACATTTTTATGATCATATTTAGCATTGTCAATCAGTTTTCATTATTATTACAACTTGAACAAATCCCTTCTGTAATGGCTATCACCTAGAAGACGTAGTATGCATCATGGAAAAAAGGAGATCTCCAATCAGACCAAGGTGTAGTTCATCAGATTTATTTACAAAGATTTCGAATAGCAGTCCATCATTCACAGAATATGCAAATACAAGATTACACTCCTATCAGTGATCCAATCCATGTGAAATCCTGACCTGCTCTCCATTCCTGAACCGGACAAGTTAGTTTTATAGAATAATCTCCAGCTCAGGCCTCAGCTCCTTCCCTCCATGTCCAAGGCATCATTGAAGGGTCTGCTTGCAGACAGGAAGTAGTGGATCTGAGTCAAGGACTCTGCAAGAAGGCATGTCACTATATCATATCAATATCATATCAATCAGCCCTTGAGGATATCAAAAACAACACTTCCTTCTGTTCCTCACTGACTGGTCACAGTAAGAGTGATTACATGGGACCGTTAATATCACACATCACAAACACGAGCAGAAGGACATTGCAGAATAACTGCAGATTTGGTATCTGGATGATTGAGCATGAACTTTCTTGCCTTGAACCACTTTGGCTGTGGCTGCCTGCCTGGGAGGAGTCAACAAGGGACAGTACGGCCCCCAGAAACCATCTTAGCTCCAGCAAACTGGTTGGTCCACTTAAGGTGTTTACTGCTTGGTGGGGAAACAGTTTACTGTAACTCCTTGGACTGATGATGCCCTCCGGATGGAGGGCGAAATGTCTCTATGAAAAAGAAACTGTCCAGATGACCCGACTAAAAATTATTGGATCTGAATTTTAAGCTTATTGCTTTGCCACACTGTTGCCCAAACAGGTAGTCCTCGACTTACGACAGAGTTCTGTTCCTACGCGGCGGCGTAACCCGAATTTCGACGTAAGTCGGAACATATGTACAAACTGCACCTTATGTATGTACAATACTGTATTACCAAGCACTTAGCCTATCCTAACACAGCACCCTACAAAATTATCAAAAAACACATAAATTTGGAGCCATAATAAGGGAAAACGAGTTATTTTCCTACTGGGAGCTGGTGAAACCTTCCTCTGTCTGTTAGCATGTTAGCTCGTTGCTCCTCTGCTGCTTCTGCCTTCAAACCGGAAGTAAAACCGGAACTTGGAACTCAGATTTTCAAAATAAAATTTTCAATATATATATATATATTTTTTTTTTATTAATGGGAGATGTGTCGTAACCACGAAACGTTGTAACTGTAGACAGTCGTAACCCAAGGACTACCTGTATTAGCTTTTCCTAGTGCTTCTAGCAAGCTTCTTTTTTTTTTTTTGTGGGGGACACCTGTCTCTTGATCTTTAGCAAGTCACTGTGTGTAACAGTAACGTGGTTTGGCTTCCTTTGTGCTGCAAAGGACCAAAAAGTCCCGCTCTTCCTCGGCCAGATGCTCCTGCAGGTGAGTGCCACAGCCCATGAAGCAGCCACGCGTCACTGTTTCAGTTGATGTCAAGTGGTGTTTGACACTTCTGTAAGTTTTATGTTTATCTCATGACCATCTCATGTTTTGTGTGAAGTTTTATGTGTGGTGGTGAAAATAAACCACCTTTTTGCAGCTGTAGTCGTTGTGACAGACTCTGCCCGTCTTTGGGGGGAAGATGGGGGTTGATTTTGTCTTGTCTTCACCTCAGCTGCTTGTTTGGTGTGTGTGTTTAGCTGATTCCCTCTTTCATAGTAAGGGTGTGTGTGTGTGTTTAGAAGGCTTAGCTTGCGTTTGGTGACTGTACAGTGAGAAATTCCACTGAAAGATATTGAAGCACTGTGTGAAAATGACCGCAGGCTTCGAGAGAGTCAGGAGTTTCCTTACCGTGTGGTACACAGCTCACACAACAAGGCCTTTCTCTTTTACACACAACTGCTGCAGCTCAACTGTCGTCACTGATGATGAAGTTGGCTGCAGTTTGTCCAGACTGAGATAAATGAAGTTTTCTCATCTATGCATTTTATTTGTTTAAATGTTTTCTATAAAGACACCTTATAAGTCTGCCCTTTAACAATGTTTTGTCTGGTTTCATCAGGTCGAGGTCAGGCAGCAGCTGGAGCTCCCGGACCTTCCAGACCAGTAAGTTTACAACCAAGAATTGCAACAGAAATATTTACAGACGTTTCCTTTTTTCTTACTCAACGTTTTATCTTCTGTTTATATTTATGTATTTTTTCCCCGTCTTGTAGAATATTCCTGCTCGAGTTGGAGTGATCAGTGTTTCCCCTCAGTCTCGCCAACCACCTCCATCTCATCCTGGAGCTCCAAGGCCCATCCCCGAGGTGCATCCTGGGGCCCCTCGGCCTATCCCAGACACCCACCCTGGAGCCCCGCAGCCTGTGCCCAGCGCTCAGGCCAAACCACCGGACCTGCCTATGGGTAAATAAATATGTATTCGTGGAGGGGAATATCCTGGATTATTTACAGTAGAATATTTGAAGGGAACGTGAAGGTTGTGATAATATCGGCTAGGGGTGCGAATCTCTGTGTCTGGAGAATCTATTTGATTTCGATTTTTGGTGTCACGATTCGATTCAAAATCGATTTTTAGATTCAGAAACTATTTTTATTCAGAAACTATTTTTATTCAGAAACGATTTTTCTATTAAAATGGTCATAAATTTAGTTTCAGTTTTGTAACTGACAAGCTGAAAAGAATAAA
>JARVJN010000834.1:20622966-20633940 GCA_031763805.1 Argolebias nigripinnis | reverse complement strand
ACTTCGACTCAGCCACCTCGTGTTAATCATGTTCTGTGTGTCTGCTGCAGGTTCCTCAGAGGAAGAATCAAACAGGTTACTTTGACCTGGACATCTCTCTGACTGGCTGTAAGGGTTTGCCTTGGACTTCTGGGAAAAGGTACTCATTTTCTCACCTGAGATTATTTTTACTATAGCTGGCAAACTCTAGACTAGTGTCAGGGTATCTTAACTTCCGGACTTTTGAGCGCACCTGAATATAAGCCGTGCCCACTAAATTTAAAAAAGAGAGAGAAAGAAAAAAATACCATATATAGGCCGTACTGGTCTATAAGCCACGTGTGTCCCGTTGTAATGATATATTTACACAGAAAGTTTTTTATTTTTTTACTTATAATTAAATACGTACCGGTAACATACACAAATACGTACAGTAAATGTTTTTTTCTGAACAGTGCCTGTAACATGGCTGGTTAAAAAAATACAAATACAGTAGCTTACCAGCAAGTCATTGATTGCTATCTTCATCTTCCTCCTGCGCACGTGTGTTTTTGACACTGCTCCGGTGTCAGGGTCCACTGGCAGACTTGAGCAAAAGTTGCTCTTCGCATGAAGCAAGTTTTGTTAAACGATTTCTTGCTGAAGTCATCCAAGCCTCCCACTGATTCCAGAGTGCATGATTCACACTTATTTCTATGAAAGCAAAAGTCTCAGTTTTCAACTTAAAAGGGATTAATAAAAATGCTTTTTGTTTTCAAAAATAAAGCTGCATGTTTTGACTCATAAATAAAATTAAAAATAAATAATCCAAACTGCATTTTCATTTTCATATTCAAGACTGCTCAATATGTAAATTAATTAAAATGATAAATAAAATAACGTTTGACATTTAATTTTCAAAATATATCCCTGTAAAAAGTGACCATGTCTCGCTCTCTCCCCCAAAAAAGTATCATTGGTCCATTAGTTTGGTATCTTCATTGGTCAGATTTTTTTAAAAACCTTTGTTTATACAGGTAGTCTCATTCCATCACGAGGACCCACCCCCCAAGAGAGATGTGTATTGTGCAGCTGGTCAAGCATCTGGGTGTGACGAGGCTAAATGTTTTGGTGGCACGAAGCTTGTTAGCCTGTCCAAAAATTTAAAAATTAAAAATCCATAAATTAGCCGCAGCATTGTATAAGTCACAGGGGTTCAAAGCGTGTGGGGAAAAAAGTAGCGGCTTATAGTCCGGAAATTACGGTACATCAGAGATCTCATATAACTGTTTGATAATGACGTTTTAAAATATTATTTGTTGAAGTTTACTTTAAGGATTATTCTATGTTTGTTTTTGGATATTTAAAGCTTTTCTTTTTTATTTTACAGCCACTTTTATTAGTAATCTACGTTAGATAATAGAGCATTTACTGGAGTTAACTACTGTGAGATTCTTAGTAAGTCGTGCAGGACTTTGGTGAAAGCTACTCTCAGTCTGAAAAGGAGGGGGCAGAAAAAGTGGGCATATTAATTAAAAGATAAAGTGCTTTATTATAAAATGCTACATATTTAATTGAACCAAGCATCCTGTATCCTAATTGCAAACAGAACCTTCTGCCTATCCAGAGGATACACGCTTCAGGATGTGCCTCGTACTAACTGTGAAGTAACGAAACAAAAACTCAGTTGGGTTAAAATGATGAACATGTTTTCACAAGAGAAAGAATACAAAAAATAAGTGTTTCTGTAAGTTGTACTAAGAGTTGCAGGGGGAGAGGAGTCCAAACAGTGCTGGAGCAAACTGCAGTGAGACCTGAAAGGTGGAAAAGATAATTGGCACTTTTTTTTTTTTTTTGTGGTTATGCATTTTTATGTTCACAATAATAAATGAATTAGCTGCAAAGGAAATAATACTGATGTAGTTTGCAAATCAAACTTGTGGTCTCCCAGTTTGTTGCTGGATATATGAAAGGTTTAAAATCATGTGATCAGCACATTTCGACTTTGTAATATTGGTCTAGTTCAGTCCTAGGCTGTTAGGGCTTCTGTAGCTTCTTTAGGTCTTAGATAGGTTTCCTGTGCAGGTTGTTTTAGTTTATTTATTATTTGTGTTCTTAAATTTATTTAATATATTCATTGGTCTAGTTGGAGGTTTTTATGTGATGACCTTTGGCAGAAAGGCTGCCTTGGTTGAGCATTAGCATGATTTTCTCCTGTGTGAAAAGATATAGCAGCTCTCAAGGGAAAGATATCCGCTCACTGTTATCAAACGTAGCTCTGCTTCTCTCTGTGTCTCAAATCACACACATTCAGCTGTAAATGACAGTCAGAAGTAAGCTGGCTGTGCCTCTGCCTACACACAGCAGATGTGGGTGGAAGCTCAGCGCTGCTCTTTTATGAAGCAGATGTTTGTGGAGTGCAGAACTCTGGACTGAAAGTTAATTTCAACCATCAAACGGCATGTTTGTTGTCTGAACAGAAGTGTTACCGAAGATTATGACAGGTTGACCTAGAAAACCAGTTCTGGTGATTTCTGTTCTGTTTGCAATTAAATTAGCCTGAGGTGGTTTTTATAAAATCTGTGTTATAGGTGTACTCAGTCATACCAGAGATGTTTCTGCCATTTAAAGTTACCCGTGATGCTTCGACGTCATGTATTGAGAACAAGTTCATCAACCGTGTGTGATTTAACCCTTCAGGGTGTGTCCGAAGACAGAAGGGTACACAGATGAGTCACAGCAGCTGTTCAACGCCAGCGCTCTACCTGCCAATCTCAGCCTTCTGGGAAACTTTGAGGTATGACATCAGCGGTTTCACTGGACAATCACTCATATTCAAATTCACATCAAAATTTGTAAAGTAAAAGTTATCCATTGTCTCCAATGTGTTCAATATAATGGTACTTCTTCCAGCTATTTAACTGTCAACAGTGGTGTACCACAAGGCTCAGTCTTAGGACCCACCCTTTTCATAATCTACATAAGTACCGGTAATGTAGGTCAGATTGTTCCTGATGCATCCTTACATTTCTATGCCAACGACACAGTTGTTTATTGTCAAGATAGAGCAGTTGCTAAGGTTTTTCAGCTTTTACAGCCTGCTTTCAGCATCATCCAGCCTGATTTGTTCCATTTCAAACTGGTGCTAAATGCAGACAAAACCAAAGGGATGTTGTTTTCAAACAGGAAGTCTGTACCAGCAGTTCTTCCTTCTATCTTATCTATGAATGGTGTTCCTGTTGAGTTTGTCGATTCTTCCAAATACGTACTTCGGAATCTTGGTCAATTCTTATCTCTCTTTTAAGCCTCATGTTGAAAAGTTGATAAAGAAACTGAAAGTTAAACTCTGAATTAGGGATGCACGATCCACATTTCCTTACTTCCGATCCAATCCCGATACTTAACTCTGGGAATCAGCCAATACTGAACCAGCTCCGATATCATCATCCCGTGTGTTACACCATATTCTTGTGACTACCGTCTTAACATTGTGTGAGTTAAACCCTATGAAGACTCTCTGAGCCTTACTACAGGAAACACCCAAACTTTAATAGCACACAAGAGGCACGTCTAGATCACAGACTTCCATCTCACATAAATTAAAGTAGACCGACCCTTTAGTTCTGTACTGTGGCTTCACAAAAATGTATTCCCTTAAGATTATAAGTACAGTACTATTCCTTTTTACAAAATGTTCTGAGCTTTATACAATACTAAAAGAATATTATAGTCAACCAAATCATAAAACTTCAATACAGTACTTTCAATTTATAAAATAAAATTATTGATGGATGGCAGTAATGACTTCTTGTAATAATTCTTATAGCTCTTTTTTGTAAAATAAAAATAGGCTTGTTGACATTATTTTTCAAGCACCTTGCAGATGTTGGATGCTGCCTATCACAGTATGCCAAAATTAATAAATGACTGTAACTACTACTCATAACTGCGCTCTGTATTCACTGGTTAACTGGACATCATTGACTCCACGCAGGCTCTTACACTGAACATTTTCATCTTTAAACCACTTCTTGGTCTGTTGACTTCATATATTTCCTCCTACATGTCACTTGGTCAGTGCAGCTACAGCGTGCGCTCTCAAGACATCATTACCTGCAGCGTCTCCTTCTTGTGGACTGAACTTGGCAAAATGGCCTTCTCCTATTCTGCTCCTGTTTCCTGGAGCACCATGCAAAAAGATCTGAACTTGTCAACTTTGACCTCTCTAAGGGATTTTAAACAATTGTCAAGTTCATGGCAAAATCTGTGCATTTTAGAACTTTACATTTTATAATGTAGCATGTTTATGTTTTGTTTTTATTTCACTTCTTTTATTTACTTTTCATTTCATATGCTTTTATATGATCGTTTTACTGTTGTCTGTACCTCATCTGTGTTCTTTGTTTAAAACAGGTCTCGTTTGAAAATGAGTCCTCGTGACTCAATGAGACTAACCTGTATTAATAAAAGTTGAAAGAATTTTCATGACTAAGCGTTCGTCATTGCTTAGAGATAGCTAGCAGGAAAAGTTTCATTGTGAACTGTGTTTTTTAGGAGTGTGTGCTGAATTATCGCCTGGAGCCTTTAGGCACAGTGGAAGGTTTTACAGCAGAGGTGGGAGCCAGCGGATCCTTCTGTCCAAGTCACATGACCTTACCTGTGGATGTGTTGTTCTACAGCGTCTCCGATGACAATGCTCCCTCACCATACATGGTGAGCACACATTTTTCATGTCATAAACCAAATGACCCCTTCTTATACCACAAAGCTGAACCTAGAGATGGAATTGTCTTTTGTGTGTGCGAGACTGTGCGAGCTCTTTTTGTATGCCTGCTTGTGATACTGTGATTGTTGTATGTTTTCTCACAGGGTGTGATAAACCTGGAGTCCCTGGGAAAAAGGGGCTACCGTGTACCTCCATCAGGAACCATTCAAGTGGTTAGGAGTTTTTTTTTTCACAGTTGCAGACATGTTGAAATGTTCATTTCTTCATGTCCATTAAGTATTTCCATTCCAGTGTATTCATGGCTCTGAACAAAGAGCAGATTAAATCACTGAAGGAAATGAAGACTCCTAGTGGCCGTAATGGGGAATTAATCCTGTAACAAAGATGAACATGTGTTTCTGCTTGTTTGGGGGTTCAGAAAGTTTTTCTATACGTACACTTTATTCACGCTGTTTGGATACTACATTCAGTGTGTTACACATGTTTATTGCATTACAACGAAAAGGGTTAAACCTTTTAAATGTCTCTGTTTCAATCTTTCAGACCTTATTCAACCCCAACAAGACGGTGGTAAAGATGTTTGTTGTCATGTATGATCTAAGAGCCATGCCAGCTGGTCACCAGACCTTCCTTCGCCAGAGAACCTTCTCTGTTCCAGTTCGCCGCGACACAAACAATCATAGCAGGAAGCCCCTCACCCAGGGCCAGGGCCGCATCCTGCGCTACCTCGTCCATCTGAGGTGAGACAGCTGCTGTTTTCTGGAAAACGCCCAGCTGCTGAGACTTTTTTTCTGCTTTGATCATTCTCTTCTGTCCCTCTTCTCATCACCCCCCACCCTTTTTTTTTTCGTTCTCATTGCCTCCAGGTTCCAGAGCTCAAAGTCTGGGAAGCTCTACCTTCACAGTGACATTCGCCTGCTGTTCTCCAGGAAGTCAATGGAGGTGGACAGCGGTGCTGCCTACGAGCTCCAGTCCTTCACAGAATCTCCCATTGACCCACCATTTTCTCCTCGCTGCTGAAGTTTTAACGCCTCCGTCCATCCGGATGCATCCGTAACTGAAGCTCCAGTCACACATCGATGCCAGCGATAGACTTATTCAGCCCATCAGCTCGTGGCTTGTGTTTTGGAAAGAGATGAGGTTTATGGATGGCGGTCAACAGGCCCTACCTGTAGGCATGTATCCACAAACAGGAGTTTCATCCCGCCTGTCACCTGGAACTGACAGTCGGGTCGGCTAAGAGCATGAAAGACTCATCAGAAATACAGCCTGGTCTCTGTTTAGTGCACAACCTTGGACAAGACATTTGGGTCAAAGTTGGTTATTGGAAGAGCTTGTGATGCTAGTCAGAATATTATCAGATTTGAAAGGATTTTTGTTTTTTTATGGTGTTTGATTAATCCTCTCCAGCGTCTGGCAGGAGAGTTGAGCCCAATGATTGTCACCCACAAAAGCAGTTTAGACACTTTAAATTTGTTCAGTGGAAATTAGACTATTTTACTCTGCTGACACGAATCCAAACATAAATCTCTATTTGTTCACTTTAAATTCTTATTACCTCAAGCCAATGCATTTTTGTTTGTAAGATTCCAAATGTCCTTGAATATTAGACTGATTCAGCTAAAAGTGAAATCAAATACAAAGGTGTGTGACCCTGTGAGCCCGGAGCTGAGGCGTGCACGTGTAAGAGAAACCGGGTGCCAGACTGTAGTGCAACACATCCCATGGACCACTGAAGAAGTCGAACAAGCAATCACCAGGAGCTTACCAAAAGACATCACAGCAGGACGTCAGAAGTGCACTGTGGATTATTATTTTTCATTATAACTGGAAATAAAACAGAGAAGTCATATTCTAATACTTTTGTACTGTTACAAAACCACTTTATTGGAAATGTTGCAATAGAAAACGTAACGTTAGTTAAGTGTTTACACGTTCATTTTCATTTACCTACCATCAGTTTATTTAATATTTAAATTAATATTTCAGTTACTGTTTGTGTTGTCTGTCATGCTAAAATGATGTAGTGCAAACTGTATATCATAGTGTGTATTTTTGACATTAATATTCAAATCTGGAAAAATATATCTATCTTCTAAAGCAGTTTGCTGTCAGCAAAACCAGCCGTCTCCTTTTGTTTTTCCTCTTACTGGGTTTCCTGTACTTCGTCCGCAATTCATTATTTAGAAATTCAATGTCAGACCATCAGCAAACTTTCAAAATACTTCATTTTCTGTGACCTAAAAATAAGAACTCAAGTCTTCATATTCTTTCCATGTTGAGAGATTGATGTTTGGGGTGGTGTGTCGGTTGATTTTATGGCAGTGATTTGAACCTGATCAAAAGTCACAAATTCACTATGGCACATAAACACTGTAAATGCATTTGACACTCACTGACTGACATATAAAAGCAGCAATGCAGGTATGTAACAAGTCACTTTTGTAATACAGTTGATTGTACCAGCTGATTATAATTATAACGGGGCTTGAATGCAGAAGCAGGAAGTAAAAATAAGTATACCCTTACAGTTTTTGTAGCAACTGCAAGTGGTGCAAGCTCAACCCACGATTAACTATGAATCATGGTGAATGCTCAGCACAGTTCCTCAACACGAAGTTCTTATAAATGCAAGGATGTTTTTGACAGATGGTGCAGGTAAACGACCAGCGTACAGTCTTTGAGCTGATCATGACTTTTTCTGTGTGGTAGTGTTCTCCAGTCAAATGTCTTGACAACTAAACAGGGCCGGCCCAATCCTCCATGGGGCCCTAAACGAAATTTGGTTTGGGCTCCCCTATTTCTGCTAATAATGTGGATTAATGCAATCAGCAGTCAGATGATCAGATCATTCACCATCTAACATCAACCCTGACAGCCTTGTTTACGTTAACCTATATGTATATACTGTATCATCTAGTGGTACTAAAAGTAACAACAACAAACACCAGTATGTATTTTACAGGAAAAGCGTCATCTGGTTTATTATATGTGGTTCAAAAGAACTGCAACAATAATATACTAAATCATTTGTAATGCAAGATCAACAGCATTAATAATAATAATAATGAATTTAATTTATAACGCACTTATAACGTACTTCTCTACAACAAGCAACAGATAAAATAACTTAGATGCATAAAAATGAGTAGTGCAAAACAGACAAAATAAAATAAAAAATAAAATATAAAGGAAATACTTAAATAATATAAATGAACAATTAATTGAAGCTAAAATAATAAAAAAAAAGAAATTTAAATTTGAATAATTACATCTTAAAACTATTTAAATGTATGCAACAATTTGCAAAAGCTGAACTTAAAATATCAAATAGCATCATATAGAAATAATTAATTAAAAATAATAATAATAATTCCACTTAGGGGGCCCCTAGTGAACCCGGGGCCCTAAGCAGCCGCTTAGTTTGCTTATGCCTTGGGCCGGCCCTGGGAGAGACCATCAAGTCTGAAGGCACACAGTCCAGAAGCCTTCCTCTCTGATGGTATGGGGGTGCATTAGTGCCTCTGGCATGCAGAGAAGACTCTGAGACATCTGCTTCCATCCATAAATAAACAAATAAATAAATAAATAAATAAATAAAATGAGCAGAGAAGAGCCAGGGCTGTACAGAAACGATCTTCCAGTAAATAAGAGTTGATGAGATTAGCAAATTTACCTTTAATTTACATTTATCCAAACTCAGGAAACAAGAGATGATGGAGGTAGGAGGAGGTCAGAAGTGTAAAACCACGTGATGAGTGTTGGTCCATGCAGCATCATGCAGCCCCGCCCCTCCTCAACATCTCTGCTGGAGATGAAGCGCGTGGCATCCGTGCATGCGCTGCTGTCCGTCCGTGCACCCGCAGGATCTTCTCCATCGTGCAACGGGCACGATTCTGCCTCATGGTTTGAAGATGAAGCTTCGTGCGGTGGGAAGGCGCAGGATGAAGGACTAAAGTTGCAGGATGGATGCGCGCGCCCGCACGTAGACTTTTTGTTTCCACTCCTCCTTTTTATTTTTTATTTCCTCTCTACAAGCTGCTCAGTGTTTGTTCTGTTTCATTGGGACCTACATGTGTGGACTGGATGAGGCTGCGCGCTGCAGGAGAGAACCAGGGAAGGCGCAGAGCCGCGCGCGTTTCTTCAGCCGTTTTTTGGGCGCACGCACAGAAAGGCGCATCAACACCGTGCATGCGCTGCACCTTCAGGCACGCCGCTCACTCTCCCACAGCTGCTTCTGGTTAGGTTTAAACTGCAGCTACATCTCCCCCCCTTTCCATCCCTGTCAAGTTGCAGCTCCGGACATGCGCAAGGCGGGCACGCGCTGAGGAGGAGACCCCCTCGGGAACATTTCTGTGTAAAACATGAGAGGAGCTGCTCTCTGCGGATCTTCTGTCGGTCACGGGGATTGCGCGTGCGGGCTCGGGCCGGAGGGCACCGGGGAGACAGGACGGGGCGAGGCCGGGGAGGAGGCGCTCTCATCCGGACCGGCCGCCGCGGACCAGCCGCTGCTGCTGCCGGGGGGAGGCGGGGGGAGGAGGATGGACGCATAACAATCAGCTGGCTCTGCGCGTGTTTGTTGCTCCCCTGACGTCACCTCTCACTAATTCATCTGGAGATGCGGGATAACGAACAGCGGCCTACTTTCTAACAGTCCTGGCACATCTGGGGCGCATCTGCAGTAAATTTAGCACTTTACAAAAGTATCAGCTGGGAATTTACCTGTGCAGTTGACAGGACACACACCCCCACCACCAACAGGCTGTTTCTGACCTGTTTCAGTCTGATTTCACTCAGCTCATTATATTTCATGTGTTTTTTGTCAGTAGTGAGTCTGTGGTCAAATATTTGCACTTAATGGCCTTTCTTATCTATTAACTAGTCCAAGTGACACTATTTCCTTAATATATATCAATAGTTTGTAATTTTATAGGTTCTTTATAAAGCATTTTACCAAAATGTATGTGCAATGTTCTTGAATCAGTTCTTTTAATATATCCAAATACCCTGAAGAGCCCTTTAGGTGCCTTTGATGCTTTATCGTATAGTATATAGATCTAAAGGCCATAGAGTGGTTCATATTTCTATTTGCCACCTGGAAGTGTTTTTGCAGCGTTAAGCTTGTGTGGTGCTGTTTGTGTGTTAGTTCCCCCGATTCCTCGTTTTCCAGAGTTGACTTTCTGAGCAATACTTTTTGTCTGGGGGTTTTCCACGGCCTTGTAAAGCCACCAGAGGATGGTCACCTGCTCGTCAGTGCAGACGCCGGTGGTTTCGTGGACGCCTGGCGGCAGGTGCTGACCGCAGACGTAACTCGGTTGTTTCTCGACGTTCTGGATCACCGTGCGCTTCTTGGGAGTCCGGAGCACGATGTGGCAACACTTGACCCACGGAGCTGCAGAGCTGTCAGGCTGAGACTCAGAAGAACTCACCTTCAGCTTTCTGTGACGTCCGGTTCTGTCAACTGGGAACTTATTCAGAAGTTTGGACATAAAGCACAAGAGACAAACCTGATCTAGGTAGGACATGTTTGATTATTTTTACATTTCCCTAAAATGCATTAATCTTAAAGTTCTGCTCTTGTTTCATGTAGAAACTGAACTTTTGATCATTTTGCTGCACATTTGCAGTACACAAGAATAATTTCACGCCTCATGTGCGCTCATGTTTTGTTTCTGTGATCACTAATGGTCTGTAGCACATCTGGTTGGATATGTGGTGGAGGACCTATGTGCAGAGCAGCGGGCGTCAGAAAGCTCAAACAAAATGAAGCATTTCATGAAACCAGCACCACCAGCTGCACGTGACAACCAGGACTGACTGTTCTGTAAGAAGATGTGAACACCAGGGGCTTTTATTAGTTCTGAGGGACTGGGTGCAGCTGGGATGATTACTGATGAACAGCAGGTGTGTGGCTGACAGGTTGGACTGAGGGAGACTTGGAGCAGAGACACTTAAAGCAGCCTGGCCGGAGTAACAGAAACCAGATTCATGTTAAGAACTGATTTGAAGACAGCAAATCAATTAAAGATGACGTAGGTGTGGTTCTAGAATTACCCAGAGGCTGAAATGACTGTTCTTAAAGGGACAGTTCACAAAACAACCAGCTAAGATTTTCCTGGAGTGGATGTTGTTTGAAATGACCTCAGTTTGGAGAAAAGGTTTAAAGTGTGTGTGACATCATCGTTGAACTTTGCATATAGTGACACAACATAAATATCTTGTATCATTCAACTATGTTCGTTTTTGCAAACAAAATGATAAATTAATGAAAATTCCTTTCAAAGTGAGTT
>JARVJN010000834.1:20532205-20543957 GCA_031763805.1 Argolebias nigripinnis | reverse complement strand
CACTTATCCCACCCACATTATTATTATTTTTTTATGAACTGACGATCTTCCAATCACAAGCTCACCTTAACCTCTGCTCCACCACTCCCACAGTAAATACTACAATAAACTACTACTTACAGTAGATACTACAATAAAGTACTACTTACAATAAATACTACAATAAACTACTATTTACAGTAAATACTACAATAAACTACTACTTCCTACTCTACTACTACTACTTATATACATAATTCTGTTCCATCTCATGTACCATATGAGATGGCAATAGCTATAAAGTTTACTTGCACCTGAACTACTGTATCACTACTTTGGGGTTTTTCACTTATCGTGGGAGGCATGGTCCAAACCCCTGCGATAAACAAGGGACTACTGTATATGGTTTTACAAATGTTTATACTTCTGAAGAGGGGAGGAAAACTAATACATTCTCAAAATAACATGGTTTGCTCTAAAGATCTCTTCTTCTTTATAGAGACGAGATGTTTTCTTTCTCAGTTTGTTTGTAGTAAGAAAGCTCCGCTCTGTTCATCACAACCTTCATGAACGTAAGGATGAGCACACCGCTTTTAAACCTTTGTATCAGTGAAGAACATCTTGAGTTCCTTTCTCAGCCGGACGAACTATAAAACTGAGTGCACTCGTTTCTTCTTGTGCCCTGGACATCAGGACATGTTGTGTACCCTCCTGTCCCTTCTTGTTCTGTCCCATTATGTGATAAGAATCTGTTGTCTGTGCTTCTGCTGCTTTCAGATGCCAAGGAGAGATCGGCCAAGAGATTCTCGGTGGACGGCGTCTTCAATTACACATCTCTGCTGCTCAGCCAGGAGGACGACATGCTGTACGTCGGAGCCAGGGAGGCGCTGTTTGCTCTCAGCCTCTCGGACATCAGCAAGACCAAGCTGCGAAGGAATGTCAGTACGGCGAGATGCTCGAATCTCTTATTCAGGGTGTTGGCTTGAGCAGAAACGAGGTTGGCCTGTGTTTCACGTGACTTAATTTGTGGTTCTCCCATCTCATCTCACCAGCTGACATGGGGCACTCCTGCTGGAAAACGAGAAGAGTGCAGCTTTAAAGGGAAAAACCTGGAGGTGAGAGCTTCAGAAAACCATTTCACTAACCCCAAAAAGAACAAAGTGTTGTTCCCCCCCACCACCCTGCACACAGTTCAACCTCTTGTTTAACCTGTGAGACAATAAAATGAGTCGTAGGCTTCGTGCTGACAAACCTTTCCACTGGCTACAAATGGATTCATCAAGTCCGCAGGCTCTCTGGGGGTTTCTTCTTCAGTCTGTCTATTACCTTGTTGTCATGCCAGCGGTTGTCTTCCTGGGCAACTTCTGAGAAATCCTGCGAGGTTTTCCCAACACCCATTTGAGCGCAAAACCCCAAAGAGCTCTTATAGTTTCTATTTGCATGGCCCGCACTCAAAGGTTTCTGTCTGATTATGAGCTTTTAAGACTGTTTGAAGGAAATCTGGAAAAAAAAGGACATCTTTGAATATGTGTTTCTCTCCAGACTGACTGCTTTAATTACATCAAAATCCTCCTGCGGCTGAATAGCACTCACCTCTATGTGTGTGGGACATACGCCTTCAGTCCCGTCTGCGCCTACATAGTAAGTAATGACCACTCTTATCGATGCATGATTCACTTTTCCTTTTAACAATAGACTGAGCTCTTTAATCCTGTGCGTCTGTACCGGGTCTGTTGGTGTCATCGCAAAGTGCATTTGGAGCATGTTCTTTTAACGTCAGCAGAGATGGCATTATTTTTACTGGTAGAGGGGCCGTGGAGCTCGAGGGCCGCTCGGCTTTTTAAACCAGGGAAAACAAACTCTCCACTCTTTGACGTCAGCGTTGAAGGAAAACATGGGATGTCTGCTGTTTAAGACAACTTGGCAGGACGTCGGGTCCTGAACTAGGATTCCAAACAAGTCTGAGCCCTGGTCTACACAAGGATGCGTGTTATTAACGTTGATTGATGTTTTGTTTTTAAAGAGCTTCTAAAAACAGACGCAGAGGGTTTTACGAGCAGCGTAACAGAACACCGAGGCCCAGAAGATCCTCCGAACAATTAAAATGACGGACGTGCATTAAAACGAGCTCTGAGTAAAACGTCCAATGAAGAAACACGAGAACTTTCTTTGAGGCAATGAGACCACTTCATATTGTCCAGGCCGATCAGATTACTGACCACAGGAAACAAGTTATCACCATTTTTTTGTTCCAGCACGATAATTTGATGAAGTCCCGGTCAAATAAGAAAGTAGACTCATCACATAAATCACCCATCATTCATAGCAGCAGGTGATTGTGTAATTGACTTTTTGTGAGAGTTTGTCTTTTAGCAAAATGTTGTTAAAATTGTCAGTTTTACAGATTTTGAGCCACTCTCAGCTACTACCACTTGGTGTGGTAGTAGCTGAGAGTTGTACTCTAAGCGCTAACAGATTGGAAGAAGTTTTTATTTAAACTTTGACATGCTAGGCAGCAGATATTTGCTCCCTTTAAGGAATTGTTGTTTAACTTATTCTGTTTTTATGAATTTGCTGATGTGCAAATTAGTTTTTTTACGTGACCCAACTTGTACCAACCTTCACAATGCTTTCATTATCTTTTTAATTTTCTTTATATATATTTTACATTGACAGCCTTTTTAAACAGGCTGTACTTGTTCAGTCTCTTTGTACCTGTTCTGTCATGAACATTTTGCATTTTGGCTCAGGTTTGTTCATGGAAAAAGTCAGATATGAAACGTGTTGTGTTTCAACTAAGATTGTACATAGATCCTTTAGGCTTTGAACAAACTTGTTTCTGTCAATAGAACGTGGTCACAAATCTTAAATAATTTAATTGTATTTATTTATTTTCCATTCAATTCAGTTTATTTACTGTATATAGCACCAAGTCACAACAGAAGTCATCTCAGGGGACTGTGCAGAAACATTCATGTACATAAAAAGTAAGTTAACAATATATATCTGAGGAGCAGACCTCTTTAACATCATCACAGACTCTCATCTTGAGCAAACATGAAGGCAACAGTGAAAATAAAAACTCCTTCATGAGGAAGAAACCTTTAGCAGAACCAGGCTGAGGACTTCTGCTTCAACCGGCTGGGTTTGAGAGGAACAGGAACAAGGAACAGATACACAATGGCAGGTCAAGAATCACATTTTCAGAAAGAAATATCAATTGAAAACTTAAATTTTAACAATTCATTTGAGGAAATGAGGTCAGTTTGTCCTCGAGTATTTTAAGCCTATGGCAGCATAACAAGCCAGCCCTAACTATAGGATTTATCAAGTCTTCAAACTGGACAATGTGTCCGCCTCACAGACAGAAACTGGAACTTGGTTCCGCAAGAGAGGAGCCTGAAAACTAGAAGATCTTCCTCCCATTCTGCTTTGGGAAATTCTAGGAACCGCAAGTAAGCCTGCAGTCTGAGAGAGAAGTGCTCTGTTAGAAAAATATGGAACAATAATATCTCAAATATAAGATGGAGCTAGGTTGTTGAGGGCTTTGTTGGGGGAGCCAATGCAGGGGAAGCTAAAACTGGAAAGATATGATCTCTCCTGCTAAATCCAGCTAAGACTCTGGCAGCAGCATTTTGGATTAAATTAACTCATGAGACAATTTTTAAAAAATCTTGTTTTTATTTTTTTAAATACAGTAGGGATATTTTTGTTACTAATTAATAACCAACAAGCATAAATATCAATCATATTGGGTTTTTTTTTGTCATTGTTCTCCTTTTGTATTTTTAATGTGATTTGCCTTCGCTCCTACTCCAACCCTTCTAAAAGCAATATCTTAAGTTGGATAAATAAAATGTTTTATAGAAAATGAAGGGGGGAAAAGTGTACTCTTATCATGTAAGTGATTAAAAATGTCCATGTAGATAACACTTTCTGAGTTCAGCTGCTTCATTTTGTCAGATAAAATTTAAATAAGCAATAAAAGCTGCTCACTGTAGTTTTTATTGCATGTTACATTAACATAATTCTTTGATGCGTCTTAAGTTAAAGTAACAGATCGGTGAGCATTTATGGCAGCAAAGCCGAACATGAGGGACGTAATGTGGCTTCTCTGTGATGTTGTAGCTCTTGTTCTGAACAATAGTTTGAGAGCAGTGAAGTGTGTCATCTTTTAATTTAAATGCACAACGGCCTGCCCAAAATGACCAAACGTCCCAAAACGTCGTGCAATGGCGCGAACGAGCTCACTCTTTGACTTAAAGTAGAACCTCAGCTGAGACGTTTTGTCGTTTGTCTCCAGAACACGTCTACGTTTTCCCTGGAAAGAGACGAAGCGGGCGAGGTCGTGATGGAGGACGGGCGCAGCCGCTGCCCTTTCAACCCAGAGTACAAGTCCACTGCCATCATTGTGGGTGTGTAGAAATTCAAAACAAACTTACTGCTTTGTGTGCGGGAAGGGGTTCAATCTGTCACCGTTTCTGAATTTTCTCTTCAAATTTTGTTTTTGTTCCCTTTTCTCCAGATGGAGAGTTGTACACAGGTACCGTCAGTAACTTCCAAGGGAACGAGCCAGTGATTTATAAAAGTCTGGGTCAGGGGACTGCTCTGAAAACTGAAAACTCCTTAAAATGGCTACAAGGTACACACTGTGCTCTTACTTATCTTCCGTTCTGTAACAACCACAGCAGATAAGCTCTGGAAAGTGGCTGTGATTAGTGCGGAGCCTTCACTGATACATGCAGGCCGAGAGCAGAGACGAGCCCTCGTAGATTGCAGGAACTCCGCTCTATTGGCGGCCGCGCACACACGTTAAAAGCGCCGCGCTTTCGCCGGAGTAAGCTGCACAATTAGGACCGCTCTTGTCTTCTGATCTCCAGGTAATTCATGCAGAGTGGTCCTGATGAGGCATCTGAGTGCAATTACACAGAGAATCCTGTTTCCTTCGCTTTCTCAGGGTCGTGTAACACGGCTATCTAACTCCGCTCCAAGTTTACAATGCAAGAAAGAAAAAAACGATCCTGTTTGTCTTTAACTACAACACCTTAAACAGTCTTGTTGAAATATTCAAGGCCTCCCTGAAGAAAACCTCATCTGGATGGACTTGTCATTTTAAAATCTGCATATATTTTGTCCATCTATGTTGCCTTTCCAGATGTGAAAGCTGCCCGTGCCATAGGCTCTAATGCACATCCATACCATCAGAGAGGCCAGCTTTTGAATTTTGCATTGGCTGTTGGTCCCTCTCCTCTTTAAGAGCTTGACAATCGTGGTTCCTAAAAAGAGTTTCAATCGTTGATTTTTCTGACCACAGAACAGTTTTCCACTTTGACTCCGTCCGTTTTTAAGAGTTTTGGCCCAGAGAAGACGACTACGATACTGGATGGTGTTCACATGGTTCCTTCTTTGCATGAAAGAGCTTGAACCAATATTTGTGGCTGGTTTGGTGAACCGTGCATATAGCCAATAAATCATGGAAGTGCTCCTGAGCCCATGCAGTGATGTCCAGGACTGAATCAGACCTGTTGCTAATGCAGCGCCGCTTAAGGGCCTGAAGATCACGAGCATCAAATATTGATTTTCAGCTTCCTCCTTTTGAGCTCAGAGATTTTGTTTTGATGATATAAATAAATGTAAATGATGGGATATACAAAGTCTTTCCAGCAAAGTTCAGTCAGGTCATCTGGAAGATTTCTTTTTTGTTGAGACATTGCATCCTTCATCCAAAGGACTTCATCAGTCCGAGGAGCCACAACAAACTCAGTCCCACAAGCAGGGAACTCACATAGTGGACCAACAAGTTTGTTGGTGATAAGATAGTTTCTAGGACCCACCCTCTCCCCCGTCGACTCCTCTGAGGAGCCATAGCCAAAGTGGTTCAAAACATCAAAGTTCATGCTCAATAATCCAGGTAAAAACTGAACTTTGTTTTTTGTTTACCTGGATTATTGAGCATGAACTTTGATCTTTCTAGTATCGTTTTCAAAACATAACTAATTTACTTAGTTTAGTGATTTTATTTGTTGTTAACTAAGTTTTTATAATTAATGCAAAGTTGCTGTGCGTTATCATCGATCTTACCTCTGTAATAAATCTATTTATTTAATTAGTGAGTCGCAGCACCAGCTTACAGATTCACATGTCAACTGTTTCAGCTCTGTTACTACCTCACTTTATGGAGTAAATGTACATGGGGTGGGTTGGCTTGGACCCTCCTCGTCGCCCTGTTCATTCAGAAATCCCCACCCAGAGGGCTAGAAGTCGTCTAAATCCCAGACTGAGGTGTGAAAGAGCCTTTAAGTTTAACATGACTTCAAGGAGTTTCTCTTTCTTCAAAATTTGAGTCTCAGGTAGTTTCCAGTGGCTCTGGACTTTTTCAGGAAATTATCACTTTCTCCATATTTCCAGTCCAGTTGGTGCAGCAGCAACTGTGTGGCATTAGGCATGGAAATGTTTATTAGTTTTTACTAACACTTTGATTGTAGTTTCATGGAATGAGACTGGCATTAATACTGCATGAACTCTAGCACTTTTGTTTTTTAGTTAATTTTATGTTAAAGCATCAAAGTTTTATGGACTTGCAATCCATAAAATTTCATAACCCACCCCACCATTTTTTTTTTGTCATTTAGGTTCATCTCACTTGTGTCAACATGGCAGAGAAAGATGCACATTTTTCAATAAATGCATGCACTTCTCAGTTTTATACGCAAGTAGTGAACATTTCAAGCAACTATGCAAACTTTTTGATTACGGTTGATACATAATGCAGCTTTTCACTGTTATTAGTTACAACATGAAGGGGGTGAACTGAATTGAGTCAGCCTTGCAAGAAAATCATACAGCAGACAAGTTTTATGAAAAAAGTAAAACAACTGAATCTACTGCAATAACCAGCACTGTACACTTACATCTTTCACTCCTGACATTCATTTGAAAAAGAATCCAGTTTATAATTATACCACATGACAGTTTTCACTTCACACTTGCACACACTTCCCCTAAAGAAACGTTGTTGTTTTTCATGTCTTCCTGCACCTGTGTCCACCCCTCAACCATCCCTTTATTTCTTTTTGTCATCCCGTTCCTTTGTGCCTGGTGTCGGTCAGATCTGCTGCTCCGGACCTCCACAAGCTGAATGAGGACGGGGAGCTGTGGCTGGTTAATCAGGGCTTAAAGGAGACCAGCAGGTGTAACCGTGTTTCAAACACATGGTGATTTTACAGCATGATGTGTTTGGCTTTTCACACCAGAGAACATGTTCTGCTGGTTATATCTCCTATGTACTTCAGAGTTTTTATACTTACATGTATATAGTAATATGTTCTATGTATTGTTTGTTTTGATCTCTCTTTTTGTTTGTGATATTGTCGTTGTTACTAACCTTGTTTGTAATGACCGCTTGTTAAATGCTCTTGTTTTCTGTGATATAACTATAAACCTCTTTTCAGTTGTTTAATTTTTATGCTGTTCTCCATTCTGATCATTGTAATGGAGGAGATGCTTTTTGACTCAGATCTTTTGCTTTCTGTCTTCTAACTTTCCTTTTTTTTAATGACTTTTTCCTTTATAATGGCACGAAACAATAGTTCAGACAAACATAAGGGTTCCCTGCGGAGTTTGAAACTTCTGGTGGTGCTCCATCGCACCACCAGAAGTCACCACCAGAATTTTATTGAACAGACTCATGTTGTGCACTGCAGACACGATGGTAAAACTAAAAACTTGATTTTGCTTTGTGTGACAAGAATAGATGGGAAAACAGAACCATTCTTTTTACACCTCAAGCGTTAAATTAATGTTAAAATAGTAACAAGTTTGAGCCGACAACTCCTCAAGGGTTCCTAAATTTGTAGTACAACAGCTACTGTTGTGGGTTTACTGAAAATTTATTTTAAAAACATGCATGTTTGGATTTATTGAATTAATTGGCCTTCTGTCAACTTGTTTCTGATCTCTGACTGCAGTTTTTGCTTATTTAGAGGAGTGGAGTGTAATGTGTCAGTAGAATCAATGAAAACTCCTCTGAGAGGCTGGATTCTGTCTCTGCTCAGCTATGCTGCTGCTGCTGACCTGCATTTCTACACTCTGGAGATAACCACATCTCTCTTTCCCTCCACAACGAGAATCTGTGTTTGATTCTAGCTCTTAATGTTCTGAAGCTAAAGTGTTCCTGTTCTTTCTCTTACTTCCTCTCAGGTTACTGGAGCACCAGCTTCAGACTCAGAGGAGATCATATGAGAACGAGGTTGAGTCGTTGAGAGGTGAGCTGCAGAACCTTAAGGAGGAGAACAACCGGCAGCAGCAGCTACTGGCCCAAAACCTGCAGCTGCCTCCAGAAGCCCGGATCGAGGCCAGTCTGCAGCACGAGATCACCCGGCTCACCAACGAGAACCTGGTACACTGCAACACACTCTCACACAGACAAATACATGCCCTCAGCACAGAGACACATGGAAATAGACACACTTGAGGCAAAATTCCTACAAACAAGCTGTGATACTAAGAAGAGATGTTGATTTTTTATTTACCGGTAAATTTTGTATTTAACATTTATTTACAGGTTTCTCTTGAAAATGAGTCCTCGTGACTCAATGAGACCAACCTGTATAAATAAAGGTTGAAAGATTTTATACAAGTAGTCTCATTGTGTCACAAGGACTCATTTTCAAGAGAGACCTGTTTTAGACAGACAAAATCATATACAACAATAAAAACAATTAAGACACAGTGTAGTTAAAGCATATCAGAGAGCTAGATTAAACAAGGTAAAATACTAAAAACAAGAACATATTTGTTTGGATATTTCCAGTGACCTTATCAAATGTTTAAAATCCCTTAAATAAATTAACGTGGACAGCTTCAGCTCTTGGTGCAAGGTGTTCCAGGTTACAGGAGCAGAACAGGAAAAGGTATTTTTGCCAAGCTCAGTCTGCACTGAGGGAACACAGCAGGTACTGGAGGCCTGAGAGCACTGTAACTGCATTGACAATGTGACATGTAAGAGATGTATGAAGGCAGCAGACCAAGGAGGGATTTAGAGGTGAAGGTGTACAAGTGTGAGAGTCTGCATGAAGTTAATGATGACCAATTGACAGGGTGCAGTGATGAGTATGGTACTTACAGCCAGTTATGAACCTGCCATGGTAGACTACATTCAACATCTGCAAGGAGCAGGCAGGGGAATTTATATAAACAATGTCACCATAATCAATATCTTGTAAGAAAGTGGCAGCGAAAAGTTGTTTCCTGGTGTTCAGTTTAACAAGATCGGATTCTTCAAATGCTTCAAGATTCATTTTTGGATTACTCTAGGCTTTGAGTGAGGCATTTTAGCATGCCTAACAGCACCAACTACACAATGATCACTTAGATAATTTGTAAAATCACCTAACCCATCTAACCCAGTGTGCTAATGTGACCCGTTTGTAATGAAAAGGTCTAGAAGAGATGATTTGCAAAGGCATTTTGGATTAGGACAAGTGGGACTATCAATAATCTGACTAAAGTTGAATAACAAACAATATGCTTTAAATTTGTCAGACAGTGGTGAGAACCAATCTAAATTAAAATCACCTACAGTACTAGAACAATTTTCTTAGTGTCAATTAGATAAAAGCTGCATTAGGTATGATAGGGTTTCAGATGTGGCAGAAGGGGGTCTCTAGCTGCAAACGACAAATTCTGACCACCAGACAGACTAATATTTAGTTCTAAGGTTTTAAACTGCTTAGCAGCTGATTTAGCAAGCACCAGTTGTGTTGCAAGACTAGATCTGACATAGATTGCCACACCACTTCCCATTCTTGGACGATCTGAACGGTAAATATGAAAGCAGTCAATTGTTACAGCTTTGTATAGAATAGATTTAGTTAACAGAGTCTCAGAAATAACAGTAATATCAGCGCCAGTTGAACAAACCCATATCCGCAGCGTATCTATTTTTAGAAGGAAGCTAAAAGCATTAATGTGCAAAATATGTAATCATGACATATTTGTAAAGTCTACAGGAGTGCTACATGAGGTGAGAGGGCCAGGATTAGACTGCTGAATCCTGGATAAGCATCAGTCAAACATTTCTGGATCTTCTTTGTGGCAGAAGCATAATTGCAGGAGTTGATATTGTAGCAGTTGGTCTCCTTAGATGTTTTTTTGATGAGATGTATTTAACGAGACATGGATATTTAGAACTCAAAAGCAATGAATTTGGTGTGAACGGACAAGTTTAGATGAAACAACATGGTTTCACCATCCTGAATGTAAATATGTTGGTGCGTGGCTTCCTAAGACTGTTATAACTCCACGCTCACACAGTTCGTTTCATTGAATTGATAAAGCTTCTCGGATGAGAAGCGAAACGTCTTCTGCAACAAATAAAGTCCAGTTGATCTTGCATTGAACGCCTTTTTTGATTTTATCATGTCCTGGACGACTGAGAATCTTCATCAGCATAGTCCAAAATAATAATTTCCTTGAACAGATGTTGCTGCACTTTATCTGCGGGTGAACAGTCTGTAGTCCCAACACCATGGCTACCGAGGAACCATGGTATAATAAGGCAGACAAGCACAAGTAGTGTCACATTGAAGACAGAGCAAAGTGGCATGTTAGCCTAGAAGTTTATCCACCACTAAGACACTCAAAACTAGCAATGTTGATGATGTTATCAGTGCAGTTCGATCCAAGCCTTGGGTTGTTGATGAACAGCTCCAACAATAACAAGTACACTAACCTGGTGGCTAGTGATGGAGAACTGCATGCCCAAAGTCTATCCCTGATGGCCGACAGAAGAGTCTTGGCTTGGTGCCAGGCCTTGAAGCCTGTTTTGGCCATGAGACAAAGCCAAACAACTAGGTCTTGTGACAGGTAAGGAGCCTGGACTATGCCAGGTAGCTTGGCTTGGTCATTAATGTAGAAACCCAGCTGAGACCATTAGCTGGTGGAGAAATCAGTGGAGGCCCAGGTAGCTCACTGATGCTCAACTTTTAGTCCCCTGGTCAGACTTTTAAACAAGTTTATATCACAAAAGGAATTTAAAAAATACAAATAAAAGTCTAAATAGGCATTTCTATACGCCCAACAAAAGGCGAACATCTTATGGTATAGTCTGTCCCGCCTATAACTTCTGATCTGCTCAAGATAAGTTCATACACCTACCGGTATATATTATCACTAGAATGACATTTCAAAATGTACAAGTAGGATTATTCTGCGCATACAGTGAAATACACATGCACAAATCACCTGCAATGGATGGATCAGTCAACACAAGCGCACAGATCAGCTTGCTTGTGAATGTGACTGTGGAGACTCACTTACCACTCCAGATTCACAAAGGTAATGCTGTGTTCAAGGCTGTGACATCTAATCCTTACCAGAGCTACTGAGTTTTTAAGAAGACTAATTTCTAACTTGACACAGTTGTTCATAACTCTCATATTAAAACACACATGCTTACAATGATGTTACCAGATTCCAAAACTATACATTTTGTGAACTGTACAGTTAAAACCAACAAAATTAACATGTTGTTTTTTTCATTCATGATTTTATTTAGTGCACATTTGTAAATACACTTGTGGCTTTTATTGTACACATACAAGTCTTGTACACTTGGGTGACCACTTCTGAGTCTATTTTATCTTCATAGAGTGTCATGGGCAATTGTCATCACCCCAGCTGGTGATGGGTCAAGGTCACAAATCAAGGTTAAAGCTTATTCAAGGTCTTTGCTTGGCCAGGTCATTGTTCTAGGTTGTAGTATTGCTGGATA
>JARVJN010000834.1:20230757-20245389 GCA_031763805.1 Argolebias nigripinnis | reverse complement strand
TTCACTTTTGCAGCTTAATAATAATAACTAACAGTTTTGGGTTTCCTGTGACTTATTTGCTGTAAGATAAATGATAGTAGCTTAATATATGCTCGCAATGTTTTGTTGGTCTTTTTTTGTAAATAATAAATTACTTCTTTTTTTTGTGGTTTTAATTAGTTAATTTTTTGCATCTTGAGAGCCTATGACATCATCAACTACTCGAGTTCTACTCGAGTATTATTATGTTAACGTCGAGTTTTAAAATTATGTATTCGTTCAACCCTTAATATGATCAGCTCAGTGCAATATCTCTCCTTAAAGCTGCAGCGCCATGATTTGGCAAACTTCCAAGAACCTCACATCAGAGCTGGAAACGCAAGGGAAGGCGTGTGTGCACGCTACACAGAGCAGAATGAGAACTGTCAGTCAGAGATTGACAAATGCTTACAAGACTTGTTTTACTGGAGCGAGTCGCTACATACATGCACTACCCTTTTCAGGACAACACTGAGGTTGCTTCAGTGGCATCAAAGATTAAAACACTGGTTCACCTAAACTTTTCTGGGGTGGAGGAGTGGAGTGGATTTTGACACTACAAGCTGACATTCAGCTTAAGGCCAGGGCTCATGGACCGTTCTGGAATTTACTGTATAGGAAAAGTACCCCAACATGAGGACATGTTACCACCTTGACCGCATTATTTGGCTCCACTTATTTATGTGAGTCAACCTTTTCCCACATGAATATTATCAAATCCAAATACCATTCCACCATGACTGATGATCATTAGGAAGTGTACTTGAGGCTGGCCAACAGCAGCTACTGTCTGGACTATGCAACCCTGGCTGATTCCGTTCAGTGTCAGAGTAAGGTAATAACAAATGCACTGAGTTGTATTGCGCAATATAGGTTCATGCAGCTATGCAAGAAAGAATACTTAATATGGTTATAAATAAGCAAATGTTTTGTATTTTTATACATTATCATTGCGACTTCGTTACTTTAAAAGTAGCTCGCATGCTTTAGCAAATGTGTTCACAGATACTGAACATGGTCTACAACATATTTGTTGAAACTCTGCTATTAAAATGTGGACATGTGTGTCCCAGGCCATGACAGACAAGGATGAAAACTGATAGAAGCGTTTAACAAAAAAAACAAAAAACAACAGAACTTACAACACACAACAGATGAGCCGAAGCATCACGGTGCTGCAGCTAGTAGTTACGGATGTTCATAAAAAGTTGTGGAAGCACATACGGACGAATGTGCAGACAGGGCAATGCTTATTTTTGTGTCTTTGTAGTGAACAGTGTCCTGCACAAATCAACATCATGGTTATATAATTAGGCATTTCAGCAAATAAACAAATCAAGTCAGCATACGAGTCAAGGTGTTTGCAGAGTCTCACACCTCAGACCCTTCTGCGTTCACCGCATTTAAGACAAGTCAGAGCAGAACACGTTCCTGTACTAAATCGGGGGGTTGGAGGTAGAGAAGAGCTGCAGAACTGTGGAACGCCACATTATAACCTTCACTGGGTCCACCTGGGACTGGAGCGGGGAAGGATGACGAGGCAGGTTTCTGAGCCGACTGCACCCAGAACCAAGAAAGCAGACTGCTAAATAAATCACGTCTGGTTTAAAAATAAAACGCCAAGCACCCAGTACAGCAGCTGAGACGGCAGCGATTGTTTCCCAAGCTGGCAGAACTCATATTTTTATAGTAAATTCATCATCAGAGCGACTCTGGGTTTACACAACGCCTCAGCATGAATCAGCACGTCTGAAGGGGGCGTGCACAGTGATGAAGATGCTGGCTAAAGATGAGGGGTAAATGACTGATAACATCACCACTTTCTGCTTCAGTAGACACCTGCATGGAGGTATAGCTCACTTCTACCATGACCTCCAATGCAGCTGTTTCATGTGGGACACCTGGGTCACATGACCCAGCTGGTTTCTCACTGAGCTGCAACCCTTGGCAACAACAAGGGGGTTTCCAAAATGCTTTCAAACACCTGCAGATGTTCTCAAGTTCTTCTTAAAAGCCGCAGGGCCTTGATCTTGTACTGCAGGAATTGTAAACTATCCATCCATTATCCTTGCCCTGCTTCTTGCTTCGCAGGGGTCACTGGTGCCCATACCCAGCAGTCATTGTGTGAGAGGTGAGGTTACACCCTGGGCAGGTCTCCAGTCCATCATACAGACACATGAGATAAATGAGACAACCATCCACTCTTTCACATAAGGACCAATTAGCCTAACGTGCATGTTATTGGTTTGTGGGAGGTAACCAGAAGAAAACACACGTGTGCGGGATTCAATTCAGCAACATTCTCGCTGAGACAGCTCTACCAGCTGTGCCACCTGTCTTCAAAAAATAACCACTATTAATTTTCTCTCAAAATAGTCATTATCATCATGGGCATCTGAAATCCACCTCTAACATTTCCCAATTCAGTTTCTGTCTGTCAGGAAGTGTGAAAATTGTAAAAACGTTGTGCTTTGTGAGGACTAAGACACCATTGAAACTAAACAGTGACCGATTAGGTCAGGGGTGTACAATCCTGTTCCTTAAGGGCCACCATCCTGAATGTTTTCCTTCCCTACTCCTTCACTCCTGATTCTATACTTGAATTAACTCATGTTAATCTGTTAATCACCCATTGATTCAAATCAAGTATAATGGAGCAGAGAAACAACTAAACATGCAGGATGGTGGCCCAGGAACAGGATTGGACTGGATTAGAGAAAACAACGACAACCAGCTTTTAGTTGTGTACCATTAAGAATTTGGCCCATATTTTTGCTGAGGGTCGTGTGACATTTGTGCAGCCCTCTTGTAACATATGTAAAGCTGATTTTAAGTGAAAATTTTAGCCTTTTCTTGCAATTCTGTTGATAGCCGTTGCAGTCCAGTGAGATTCAAGCTTAAGGGATGAGGGGTGTTACATCGTCACTGAGCTGGTTTCCATTTCAAACTGAAGAATCCAAACAACTTGCTAATGGGTTTGTGTTATTCTAAAAGCAGGAAGTCCGCAGTAAGATGTGCTCTAAATGTTGAGTGCAGTGGTGTTAAAAAGTGCTTTCTTTGTGGAAACGTATACAGTAACAGGATTTCCCCTCACAGAAACCTCCAGTAGGTTTTAATACAAACAACTTTATCATAGTAGCAAGCAGAACAATGCAAATACAATAAAACAACATGATTTTTTGTTTGTTACATTTAGGATACAGTACTGTATTAGGATATTTTGACATCCGAAATGTAATCCCTATAAAGCAGGAAGCTGATTTAGAGTAAATATGATAAAAAGAGTTAAAACTACAAAGATTTGGGCTCAACGGGGCATCAGACGAAGCAGGAAAATAAAAAGGTTTTCTGCCGTCAATCGCTCCCCTTTATTGCACCGTGAAGCAAAAACAAAAACACGAACATAATAAATCCACAGAGAAAAATGTTGTCTCCAATTTCTCTTCTACCCTGCAGGTAACGTTTTCTCTTGGCCCAGAAATCAGCAGAGGCCTCTGCGTTAGCACGAGCTGAACCTTGGATGAAATAAAAACCCTTAAGCACGTGCCAACTTTTTATGTCTATAAGACAGAACAGCTGCAAAGTGAAGGTTCAGGATCCTGCTGCCTGAAGGCAAACTCCCTCTGAAAAAGACTAAACGACACAAAACACAGACCTGACTGTTATCAGGGGCGCGTGATTTAACTCGTCCCTCTTCATTTCAGAGGCTTTGTCTCTTAATGATGGAACGTTGCTGCTGGATATCTCAGAAATTGATCAAATGATGTTAAACATCAAGGTTCAAAGCGTTTCCCGTAAAGGGGTGATACCATCTCCAGTGCATTTGACATTATTTCCTGAACAAAACAGGATGTGTCATCTAATATTAATACAAGAGAACTGAGATTCATTTAAATACTCAATTATTCATACGCGTGATCCCAGATCGGTTTTTACGAGGATGATAACTTTTCTCTGCGTGCACAATTAATTATTCAAACAGTTACCTTTGTCTTGATGACTGGCTGTAATGCATCCTGCTGTGGCATGTCCCTGGCGCATTCAAGTACACAATAATGAGGAGTTTTTAAATACTTTCAAGAAAGATGCGCCTTTTCTTGTTCATAAAATCAGCCACTAGAGATGCACAGATTGTAATTTTCAAGACAGATTCTGATTTCACACAAAATCTATGTTCTAGAATAACTCAAGAAATGACTATATTCTCAAAATTAAACATTTAAAAAGGAAGTACCGGTAGTCATTATTTTTACAGGGACTGACAATGAAAACTGTGTAAAGAAAAAAAATTAACATCTTAGTTCATTAGACTACCTTTTATTGTTGGATCAAGGTATAAAATCTGATTTTTGTTTTTCTTCTTTTGGTTGCTCCTTTCTTCAGTGGTCGCCACAGCAACTCGCATGAAGACTTGGTGATTATTTTAACACCAGTTACCCTTCCTGACGCAACCACAGACCACCGAGCTACCACAGCCCTCTGCGTGGAGCAGAGAGCTGCCATGCAGGGTGCTCAGAGGAGCAGATGGTGGGGTTAAGGGGCCTTGCTCAGGGACTCAAGAGAGGAGCAAATGAGGATGGAGGCAGGTGTGGGCGTTTTACCTTTTCAACCCACATTTTGATGCTGGTTCCGGGAGTCGAACCAGCGATCTTCTGATCACAGGCCCACCTTCTCTAGCCTCTGCGCCACTACTCCTCATAAAATAATATATTATTCCATCAAATGGTAGCTTTAAACATTATTTTTCTAAACCTCAAAGCAAATAAAGGGCTTTCATTAAAACAGCAAACTTTTTTTTTAATTAACTTTCCATAGGAGTAATTGAAACAATGTTCATTTGTTTTACAATCTGATGTCCTTTAATGTAACTACTCAAACAGTGCATCAGATGGTAGCTGGTCCAGATACAAAGGAAAACCTCAGCCTGTTTGTTTGACCTACAATTTTAGGTCAGCTGGTTAATTTAAAGTCTTAATCTCGCAGTAAAATAGATGTGCTTTACTACCAGGGATTAGCTATGGTGCATTAACAAACAAAAAAACAAAAAATTAATTTTTGAGTGTCCGATCAGCCACTCACCAGTCAAGTTGGTCAAGCCAAAAATCAACCGATTACAGTCAGCTGCAGAGAAATCTGTGCATTTATACCAACATAAATGTTGCAGATTATAACCACGTTTCTTCTTACAAGACTGTCCAAAATGGAAGACCAAATCAGATCAAAACAGGTTTAGTAAACTAATCAAGTACACTGGGTGAAACTATGTTTGCCATGATGCGTCAATAAAAGTAAAATCTTCTAAATCTGCTTCTTCAACAACAAAAAACTTGAATTTGTTCTGCTGCAACAGATGTGTTGTCTTTAAACGCCCAAACATACAGCCATGAACACAAGCGGCATGCTAACTGTGCGTGGGTTTGTATACACTTCCAAGCAGCAGTGGCTTATTTAATGGTTTATGTCCAAGAATGTGTTAGTTGTTGTCTGCAGACTTATTATTATGAATGCATTTTACTGGTTCCAACAAAATATTTGACTGCATATATTTTTGTATTCTTTAAAGAACACATGACTGCACTCGTTGGCTGACGTAAGTGCAGTGCATGTGTTTTTTTCTAAGTTCCTGTCTATCCTTGTGCCCGAGTCAAAGGCGTTCAGTGAAATGCAGTAATGTGCTGAACGAGTCTTATCCTTTTGTGACTTCTTTCAGGATAGCGAGGGGACTTGTCTTTCTTTGACCTTCGTCTCAGCCTTCTATCTACATCCAAACTTTACTGAAGAGGAGAGCAGGAAGCACACTCTGACACTATTCTCAGTCAAATCCAAGCTCCATTGGGCTCCGAGGAATATCTAAAATGCCTTTTTACATAAGCGTACATGCTCTGCTACGCAGGAAATGGCAATTATCATTTCAAACGAGTGAGTGAAACAGAGCCTGCAAAGGAGATAAGTGCATGAGCTAGGGTCACCTTTTCCTTTCTGATACAGGCTCGCCCTTGCCTCAAATTATTCCAGCCTGATGGGGAACTGTGGGAGACCGTTAAAAACATAAATAAACTCTTAAAGCATCAAAAACGAGCTGTGCAAATATCTAAACACAGAATAATTTTCCACTGGACAAAGTGCTTTTTATAGAAATGATTGAGCCGTTTACGGATGTGTTAAACAAAATAACCTGCCTTTGGACCACAAAGTCACCTGAAAACAGGTTCAACTAATCCCTGTTTGTGGAGTACCGTGCTTTTGCATTTAAAAGCTCTTCACATTTACAACACAGTGACCCATTTAGGCTGATGAAGCGCACAGACCAATCAGCAAATCCTCCTGATTAGACCTCAACATTGTGCTTTGGGTGGGAACATCCTTAAAATGGACAAGGAGTAAAATTGCACTCCCAATGCAGAAATTAATGACTGTCAAAAGTTTTTTTGTTTTTGTTTTTGTTTAACTTGGACATGTAAAAAATTAAAGAATAATATGAGCTTTGAATAGCTGCCAAACTGAACATCTCTCTCGGTTGTTGCTAATGATTGTGGACTAATTCTGTGGCGTGACAATGGGCAGTTGAGGATTAATAATCCAGTAATGACACAATAGAGGCCTTTGTAAGGTCTGAAGCAGGCCGAGTTACCATCACAGTTCATCAAATCCAACTGGCTGGTCTCTCCGTAAACAGTTATTCATCTCATGACTTCTGCACCAAGTTGGGAGGGGAGCAGGATTAGGGCCTGAAGTTAAACCGACATGAGAACCTGTTTCTTTACATGATTTGACAAGCAGGGCAATAGGATTTAAAGGTATCAGATGACTGGATTCTGCTTCTGGCCTCTGTTTCATCTTGTCAGGCGCTGGCTGCAACCACGCCATCATTCAGGTACAAATGTCCATGACTGGAACCACAAACCTGGACCGCAAGTCCGTTCACACAACCAGATCCAGGTGGAAACCCGATATGTTTTGCCTGAATCGTCTGACAGTTTTGACACCTCGAGGCAGTCTGCTGCGTAAAGGAGCCAGCTCTATAGGAGCAGCTGAAACGCTTCGCGTACCGACAGGTACGGACTCTAATTGTGCCTCTTGGAGCAGCCAGAGACAATGAGGAGATACAAGCCAGGGTTTCTACCACCTACAGATCGGTTTATTAGGACTTAAAGTTTGGACAGAAGGGAATAAAATGTATTCATTCATACAAGTAATGGTTAGAAAGAGTGATAAATTGATTTCCAAGGACAGGTAAAACTATTTTTGTTAGGGGGGCTGTACATTGGGTGTAAAAAAAAAAAAAAGGAGACGACAAATTAAAGGTGGGATTTTTAAACAACTAATTAGATCCCACAAAGTTCAGTCATGTCATCTGGAAGTTTTTTGTTGTTGTTGTTGTTGTTGTTGTTGTTAAAACATTTCGTCCTTCATCCAAAGGACTTCATCAGTCAAGATGAGCAGAGCTTCGCCAGTCTGCAAAAACTGTGAAAAAATAGTGGAGCAGTTTTTGAATACTGTAATGTACTTGAAAAAAAAAAAAATATATATATATTTTTATTTTTATGGAAAGACTTTGTATCAAAGTTCATGCTCAATAAACTACCGGTAGGTATAAAAAAAAAATCAAAGTTCAGTAAGTCATCAGGACTTTTATTTTATTTATTTATTTTTTTGCCGTTTTGTTCTTCATCCACAGGACTTCATCAGAACGTTGATGCTTTGAACCAATTTGGTTTTGACTGCCTCAGAGGAATCAATGGGGGGAGATGGCGGGTCCCAGAAATCCTTTTATCATCAGCAAACTGGTTGGTCCTCTATGAGTGTGCTGCTTGTGGGAATCAGTTTGTTGTGGCTCCTCGGACTGATGAAGTCCTTTGGATGAATGAGGAAACTTCTCAACAAAAAAAAATAAAATAAAGAAAGAAGAAACCATCCAGATGACCTGACTGAACTGTGTTGGATTTTCTACCTGAATTATTGAGCAAGAACTTTGATGACACTACCTGTAATTAGTTTCTGCTCCACTTTTAAAAAGTTACTAAGAGTGTGAGTGCCTAGATAAACTACTGTATAAGAGTTTAGTCAACGGTTGGTGCCAGTGGCAACCCTCAGGAAATATTGTGGTTCAATTATTTTTAAAACAGTTTAAAAATGCCAGAAAAAAATAAATAAAAATTGTTATATTATACTGGTCAATTTCTTGTGGCGTCTGTCAAGGTTATCCAAAGAAAAATAAATATCACATCAGCTGTAGCAGTGGCCTTTGTCGCACACGAGGATGAAGTGTCACGTGTGACCTCATCCCACAGATATGTCTGCCTTTTTAACTGGCAGAGTATGCTCAGGCTTGGTTGATGTTATTATTAAAATAAAAATCCACCTAATTAATAGGCTTACTGATCAATTTGTCTACCTTTGTGTAAGATGCAGGTGTTTGTACTGGTGATAGTGTATGCGTTTCTGCAACCTCTTCATAAGATCACATCATCGTCTATTTGTCCCAACAGCTTACACATGGATTGTAAATGTGTAAAAATATGTTCATTGGAAAAGCACATCTCTGCATAGCTTTTGTGATAGAAGCCAAGAGGAACAACCATCTGTTGATCAGCGAGATGGAGTGACACTGTAGGCATAGCGTCATCCGTCTCTTCAGATGTTACACCACATAGAAAAACAACTACAAGTACTTTAAGAAGAGTACCACATACGGCACATTACACACCCACTGACAAACTATCATACAGCAATCTGAAGCAATGGCTGGGGCAAGCGAAGACGTAGTATAACCTTTGACCTTGAAGCTGGCGTAGTTAAAGTGCACACGACACTTCATCTAGTTATGATGGATACGTGTATCGTTACGTTAAATCGTCCCGAGTAGATCAGGAGTTATTGGCGAGATCAGAAAAAGTTTACGGATGTAAGGATGGAGACTGTACCATAACATGTCCACCTTTTGAGGGGCGTATAGAAAGTGACGAGGACAAGTCTATAAATAAAGGGTATAAAGACCACTGGACTAGCTCTTCTTCAGGTGAAGAAAAAAAAGCAATGGAATGTCCCTCCAGATGTTTGCCACTGCAGAGAGTTATGCAGTTTTTAATATAAAGAAGTTTATCTTAGCCTAAAAGAAAAGATGACTGTAATGTTAACTATTTAAAATGACTTCAATCCAAGCGCAGGAAAACCGAACCCACTGAAGGGTTAACAGAGTTTTTTTTTTAAACTGAAGTATTTTCCTTCGATAACACGCCTGCTTGTTCAGTGCAGCAAAGTTGCAAAACAGTTACGGTAATATATTGCTCGTCCTGCCATATGTGGGTATTAATTGGTTGTTTTTATAGCTAAATATTTCCATGACAAACACGTCATCTTAATCTGGCCTCAGAGCAGATTAAACTCCAACATGTGTGTCTGTGCTGCTCCACAGATGAAATATAAGATTATCAAACGGTTTCTCAAGACTAAAACATTCTGCTCTCGTAACAGATCTGTTTTCATTACAAAAGTCACAGTTCATCTTTTTCCTGAACTTTTCTTTCAAAACAAGTGGAAAGAAAAAAAGGGGGGGCAGGGGGTGATTTTTCTTCCAGGAGAAGAGCTTGTTACATAATGTTTTCATCCAAAAGACAGCCACTTCAGATAAGCTCTCCTGAGAAACGCTGCAGAGGCCACTTCTGACGACCTTGGATCCTGGCAGAAGGACACAGTCGGGCCCTGTTATCACATTAGTGGTTCCTTTGGGCGGCTGTGGCTAAGTGGTTAGAGCAGTCGTCCTCCAATGCAAGAGTTGGGGATTCGATTCCACCAGCAGTCACATGCCGAAGTGTCCCTGGGCAAGACACTGAACCTCATTGCCTCCGATGTGTCCCATCGGTGTATGAATGTGATAAAGCTCTGATTAGTCTTTGTAGATCTATACTGCAGTAGAGTGCTGTATGAATGGATAAAATGTGTTGTAAAGAGCTTTGAATATCTTGATAAGATAGAAAGGTGATACACAAGTACAGTCCATTTACCATGTGTTTCCTGTAGGAGATTTAAGTTCAAACGACTGATTCTTTCACAGTTTTTTAGAAAAATTAAGATACAGTGGAAGACAATGCCAGTTTTGATGTGCTAAAAAGGGGCTCTGGAAATTTTAAAGAAAAAATGCAATTCCTGTTGCAGTGAAAGATACGGTTAGTAAAAGAAAACAAATATATCAACAACTCGATGAGAATGATAAAAATTGTGCAAGTAGGTATAATTTGTTTGCTAACAATTTTGGCTGATTTAAACTAGAGACTGATTGACCGATATATCGGTAGGGCCAATAATTTAGGCTGATATAGACGTTTGGGGACATATCATCTGTGATAATTGTCCCATTATGGGCAGATATAAACACTTCAGATTTTCACCCCTAAAATGCTGGAACCAGCCATAATTGTACATTGTATCCAGCAGAGGGCGCATGAAGACTACTTTCAAGTCATGGCCGTTTCCTTAGGTTTCACTTTCACATTCAGCACAGACAAAGCAGGGAGCAATACTGTGTAGCGTATTTTGCTGAACAGACTATGGTAAGTTTATTGTAACTGATCTGTAAAATAAAAATTAAAAAATCAACAATAATAAATTGTCTTCAATCCTCCAACCCACCGGGCGTTAGCTATGTGCCTCTGAAGTTAGCAAGCTAATGTTTAGATAACCTAGGCTACTGTCTTGTAAAACTTAAGCCAGAACAATAAATCTCACAGTGACAATTATATATGTGGATGGAATTAGTAATTAATAATGGCTACAGTTATAACTCATGTTACGATCCTAAAATAAATTTAAAAAGGAAACAAAATCTGACTTGTTTGGCTTTCTCCTTAACTTCTAAGCATCCAGATCCAATCATTAACCTTATTACAGATGGCTGAAGCATCTCCATCTTTACTCATTCTGAATTAAAACCAAAATATCATATTTAAAAATGTATTTTTTTTTTGCTGCCATGTAGTATTTTTGAAAACAGAGTCTGCGCAGTAGGAATGAGGGGCTATACCACCAACAAGCTGTGACACTGTCAAACACAGTTTAACATGATGCTTTTCTTAAAGTCTCAAATTACTAAATAAAGCTAAACAAATGAAAATAAATCAGTTGAATACACACCTATCATGTGAATGAACAAAAATGTAAACACTTGAAAGCAAATGTTTGAAGTGCTTTTTTAAAAATCAGTCAAATATCTGATTGGGATTTTAAAATACTTCTAGGGGGTACTCATCTTTTGCGTCTTTATCTAGCGACTTCCTGTCCCGAATCTAGTTATAATATATTTTGATGGGTCTGACAAGTCTGCTTTAAAAAATAAATAAATAAATAAAACACCTTCTTCTGTTGCTATGAACTAAAATCACTAAATCAGGTGTATGGGAGCTGCCACAGTGTAATTTTGGAGCAATAGTTTGTGCACTAAAGATGTGGGGTTTGAAGCCTTGCCCACTCCCCCCTGCAGACTATCATGCTGACATTTTACCACAACCATTCTCTTCAGCATGAAATAACTAGAACCTGCAACAGTAAGGAAAGAACTAGTCAACTAGTCATCTAAAAAAAATTATTTTTTTTAAATCTAAGGTGTATTTTTATTTTTTTTAACAAGGCCAGTGTGTTGCTTGGAAGCTTGTGGAACCAGTTTATGGGTAAGCTAATCTAGCTCAGGCTTTAAAGTACGTCCCTGACGAATATCTCTTTCGTAATGATCAATTGTCTGACATAATTCAACATGTGATGGAGATGAAGCCACAAAATTAAATTCAAATGAACTTGAAAGTTTCCTTCCTAGACTCTCCCTCCTTCACTCGATCCAGCATGGCATAACAGTTTCCATGTAAAGCTATAAAAAACACCTCCCACTCCCTAATGCTGTTTTAAAAGCCGTCAGTATTTCACAGTCTAATCTAAAGCTGCGTCTGCACTTTTCTTGCTCACATTCCTTCACTCTTCTGCTGATTTTACTTTAGTTAGGTCACTTGCCATCTATAAATCCCTCATTTTGTACTTTTTTTTTCTCCTTCTCTGCAGAAAAGCATTTTAGACCACAACCACAGTCATGAATGAATGCGCTGAGCTAAGAATATTGATCCTTTAACATGTTCCTCACATTATCTTTTTTAACTTTTTTTTCTCCCCCTAAAATGGAAAAAGCTCAAAGAAGCTGGAGTCTTGGTAATAAAAGATTAATAGATGCTAAAAATACCGTGCTTTTTGCGCACACCTTAGTATTATGTATTTTCCACATATTAAACAAACTCTTGACTTGCAAAAGAACTGAACACAACTTTCACCTCATTGCTAAAAAGCTCATGTTCCTACTTTTACCATTAAAAGTTAATAAAATAAAATACATGCTTACCGTATTTTTCAACCTATAAGTCACGTTTTTTTTCTCCATAATTTGGATGCCCTGCAACTTATACACAAAAGCAACTTATTTATGGATTTTTCCCCCAGATTTATAAACCATTTTTTGGCTGAGACATGACCGTTTTCATTAATTAACTGAAAATATTGAACACTACATATTTCAGCCACTAGATGGCACTCGAACAGTATGGCATGCCGTTGTGTCACGTAATAAGTAAACATGGCTATTAATGACAAAATTGGCTTGGCATAGAATGCCATCTTTGTCCAGCTGGCCTGGCGCAACTGTCAAATCAGCTTCATTTCCATGCGAAGTGCATTTATTAAGTAAAAGTACAATTGAGACACACCTTTACTATAAATTCGAGCAAACAAATAATTGTTTTTATGTGGTTGTCTTGTTAAATTTTGAAGGAATACATAGCGAGTCCTCCTGTGCACACTCCACGTATCGGTTTTTGAAATACAGCATATTTGACCATCAAAGTGCATTTATTAAGCAAAAGTTAGAATGACACACACCTTTGCTATAATTGTGAGCAAAAAAATGTTTTTAAATGTTAATCTTGTTAAATTCTTATTAAAGTCCTCTCTTGCACGCTTCCGTGGTCGCCATTTGGCAGCCAATCGATTTTTGGCACAACACTGGCCCACATTTCTGGGTTGTCAGCGGTGACGCCTAACAAACGCGATGCGTCAGCGGTGACACATAATAGATGTGACTTATATGATGAAGTGATGTATTTACGGATTTTCCCACTTTATTGGACATATATGGACTGATGCAACTTATAGGGCAGCACGATGTGTACAGTGGAAAATACGGTAATATGAATTTTTAGCATCAGCCAGGACATGCAGATCAGGTTTCCTAATCATGGCTTGAAAAGACTCGTCCAAGCATACAGCTGTGTCCAGAATCCTGCTTTAATGCATATAGAAAAATAAAAAGTCATGCTTTAAATGTAAAACATTTTTATTTGAATTGACTGTCCTGTTAGGCCACAACGAAAATAAATGTCAGATTCAAAAGAGCAGCTTCAAAACAAGAAAGCTGCCAGTAGATTGCACGACAGCAGTAACATTTTTTCATCATGACCGCACAATGCTGACATCAAGCACTAAACCAAATGCAGATGTAACAGAAAATTTGATTATGTGGTGTTTTTTGTTGTTGTTGTTGTTGTTTTTTTTTACACTAAAATATGTATTTAAGTTGTCAGTTTCAGCACTGCAGGAGTCCCACCCTTCTGAAAATTTTTATTGCATCTTTAAATTCCTAAATATGAATAAACATTTACCTGTCTAGATTTAGGTTGAATTTTTTTTCTTAATTAAATGGTACTCCAAAGATCTTTGCAATATTAACAATATTATGCGTGTTGATGTTTTACATTTTAAAAAGCCACACTTTGGTAGCCTTAATTATTAGAACATATCTTGTGCAGTCAGATGCTGAATGAAATGATATCATTCTCTTTTTTACATTAAAATAATATTTTCTATGTAGGTTTGAAGTCACTAAAAATCCAATGAAAAAAATCACTACAAAGTGCAAAAAGGCCACCATCTTAACAGTAACAATATTTCAGTGTCTGCTCAGATTAGGGACATTGTTTGACACTCAGTGTACCGGTACTAAAGATGTGACATTTGTCAGCCTTGTCGCCATGGAGACTTACAGAATGACTGACAGCTGTCAACACTCTGTTCCCCCCTCCCTCATAAGGCAAACCTAATTTTTGAGCTGCCTCTCTCTCCATCCATCTCCTTCTTCCTTTCCCTCATGCAGAGCCTGTAGCTTCAAACTGGACCCTGTAAAAACACAATCTGATATTCCCAGGACCTGTCTGCTTCAGAGATGACCTGAGCTCACCTCAGTTTATTGCATGAATTAAAGCAAAAATACCCTCAGCAAGGAAATGGGTGATACCTTAAAGTTTGGTTGGCAGTATAAATTATTTCACTCAAGATGCTTTGATGTATGAAAGTTACACTTCAGAAGTTTCACATAATAATAACTCTTACAGTTTTCATTTAATTTGACATTATTGTCATACCGGTACATTATATTAGTGTGATTTCAATATTGTCAGGATCAGAGAAATTTCACGTTAATATTATTTAACAGACGTTTGTGTTAGTGTAGGGGTACAGGGGTGCCTGCGTTCTCAGCAAGAGTTACAGCAGCCTCGTTGTAAGCCGGGCTCGAGCGCTAAGCTCCAAG
>JARVJN010000834.1:18984536-18994740 GCA_031763805.1 Argolebias nigripinnis | reverse complement strand
AATTAAATTGATTTATCATATTGTTTGCAAAAACGAACATAGTTGAATGATAAAAAATATATATTTTGAGCAATTTTTTGCATAGTAAAAAAAATCATGTCAGTGACGCTTTAAGTTAATAAAAAGACATGTTTGCCTTCGAAATAAAACGTTTGTTTTGAGACGTGATTGACCACGTTAACCCTTTTCACCGTGCTTTACGTCAGGTGTCCCTTTCACGTCTCCAGCTCAGCCAAAATTCTGCGGCTCGGCTCTGAACAAGAACTCGTAGGTTTGAGAGTATTTCACCAGTTTTGTTCTCCCTTCACCAGCTCCTCCCTGTTCGTCACAGAATAGATTTTAAAATTCTCCTTCAGCTGCATGAATGGTCTTGCACCCTCTTATCTCTCTGAGCTACTTCAACGGCTCTGAGAACATCTGTCTAGTTTTGGCAAAAGTGTTGATGTCAGATGTCCTTCCTGACACAACCCTCAACATTTACCCGGCTTGGAACCGGCACAAGAGATGCACTGTGACTGGCTTGTGCTCTCTAGTGGCTGGTTTCAAAGTTAACAAAATGTAAGCCAAAAAATATCTGTAGCAAAAGCCAGTTCAAGCTTAAGTATGGAAAGGATGGCAAAGAAAAAGCTAAAAGTAACAAAAAGATAGGTAAAATCAGCTAAATGTAAGACAAAAATATTAGTACTAATATACTAGCTATACTGTAGTGAAAGAACAGTTAAAAGCAGTAGAAGAATAATGGAATGCTAGCATGCTAAATGTAGCAAATACCAGCTGCAACCTGAGATTACAATAACATGTTCAAAGCTGGAAGTAAGTGAGGGCTAGCTAACAGCTAAAGTTAGCAAAAGCAGAGAAGCAGCCAGGAGCTGAAACTGATTTCAAAGAGCATGATGTTTCTGAAGAAACTGAAGAGATCTTACTGTACATTTATGAGGAAGACATTTAAATAAAGTTTAAATGTCACAAACACCAGAACCGTATTCGTTCAGAAAACGTGGTCACTTCTCTTTCCTGAAACTCGGGCTGATGGTTGTTCCTCGTGTCCTTGGAGATACTGGACTTTCAGTTTGACGTTTTGTTTTGTTCATGCAGGTTTTCCCCCGGTGTGGCCAATGAGCCGGCTCCGTCCACCGGACCCATCAAGAGACGCAGCCAGTCTCTCAGCGCCCTGCCGAGGGACGGGGACAGGAAGGTCAGCCGAAGCTCGCATCGCTAAAAGAGACAAAAGACGTTTTGTAAATAAACCAAAGAGTTGTTAAGTGTCATCAGTTCTAATTTCTGATGTGCACCCAGAGGGAAAAGGACCACATCCGTCGTCCCATGAACGCATTCATGATCTTCAGCAAACGCCACCGGGCTCTGGTTCACCAGCGACATCCCAACCAGGACAACCGGACCGTCAGCAAGATCCTGGGGGAGTGGTGGTACGCTTTGGGCCAAAACGAGAAGCAGCAGTACCACGATCTGGCTTTCCAGGTCAGCAAAAATACCCCTTTTTAAGGATTTCCCTCAAGTTCTGGGAAGTTTTTGCTTCAAAGATCCAGATTCAGCAGCTTGTTTTTCATTTTCCAAAGCACTGAGGTCTGTGTTACGGCACCAACAGGACATTAAACCGCATTTTCTTCCTCCATCAGGTGAAGGAGGCCCACTTCAGAACATACCCTGACTGGAAGTGGTGCAACAAAGACCGCAGAAAGTCTCTGTCCGAGGGCCGGGGAACCCCGAAGGAGCTGAGGGAGAGGAGCATGTCTGAGAGCATAGGTGTGCGTGGGACGATTCACACTAAAATACATGAAAACTTCACATGATCCGTCAGGATTGACAGACCTTCACCGGCCTAATCAGGGTTTTATGAAATGACTACTTCTTATTTTATTTAAAACATCTGATGGGTTTGGTGCAACATTTATTTATTTATTTAACCAGGCAAATCTCACAGCGATCACAGATCTTTTTCACGGGAGGCCTGGGCCTGAACGCAGCCCAACATGCATGTTTTTGTACTGTGGGAGGAAACCAGAGAAAACCCGAACAAACGGAGAACATGCAAACTCCACACAGAAAGAGGTCCAGGTCCAAACTGGGAATTGAACCCAGGACCTTCTTACAGCGAGGCATTAGTGCTAAACCACTGAGCCACCGCGCTGCCACGACCAAGTCGAAACAGTTTGGTTTGTGTACGAATGGTGAACTTCCCGTCAATCCCTCCACTCGATGGTGGTTTTGTTTTCTGTGTAGTGACCCCTGGTGGTTCGGAGGGGGACTGCAGGAAGTGTTGCACATTTTAAAAGTATAAACTGCACCTTTATAGCTCAATTATCAAACACCACCTGAATATTTTATAGATGCATAACGAGGTTTAAAAGTGGAATCAAACATATTAAAACACATCACTGCTTTTATTATCCTCGCAACTGAGGAGGAGACAAAACCTGAAAATGGTTAAAGTTGGGCAGTTTATGTTTTGCAAAACAAAAATCAGATCAATCATAATGTCATCGCAGGCAACTCAAAACTCTTCTTTCAGTTTCTGTGACTCTGGAACCTGTTTATTTTTATTTATTTATATTTTTGGGGGTAACGTATGTCCAAATTCCTGGCACGTTTGGGCCCAGATGTCACAGAAAGATTGGGAAGTTTGTCAGTTTTCGTATTTCAGTGAATTTGCTATTTTTTCTCACAGTTTTGTGCCTTCAACTCGTCCTTAACGGTTTCACCCCAGTGAAAAACAACTTTAAGGTGTAAAAGGTGAATGCATTTTTGGTAAAATGCTGAGAAAACTGATATAAATCACATTTTGATTAAGAAATTTATATATTTTAATAGTAATGAGTACAAGTCATATTGTATCATTAAATTAATTTGAACTGTCTTTAGTTTTATACAGTTGACTTTTAATTAGAAATACAGTATATTTTTAAAGAATGTTGCTTCTATTCTTTTTATGCTTTATCAAGACAAGTATCAAGAATCTGTATCAAGAATACAGCTTCTCAGACTGAGGACGTCTTTCGGACGAAAGACGAAACGTTTCTACATTTTTTTTTGTTGCTTTGTTTTGTTTTATTTTTTTGAATGTCCAGAGGACCAGACTTAGCTTTTTTAGATTTTCCCACTGACAGCAGAAAATGTTGGGGATGGTTTTAATGCAGGCAATAACTTCTAACAGTTACAACTGTAAATACTACAACAGAGATCACGAGAGGAACAGAAGATGAGACCAACAAGGACAATCCATGGGCAAATGAAAAGATGCCAAGACAAAATAAAGAGGAACACTGGCGATTAAAAATGAAAAACACCTGGGGGTGATTAGGATAGGGAACAGGTGTGTAGGAGCTGGAAACAACACATGGATGACAAACACCAACACACAGCAATCCTCACAGTGGATGTAATGTATTGGAAAGTTCTGAATAAATCAATCTATAATATGAAATAAATATACTGTATGTTAGATTCAGGTTAATTCTGACATCATTTTTAGTCAGAAGTGAGTTAATTCTGGGTAGTAAGGTCAAATTAATCAACGGTTTTAAAGCACTTTTGCAGGGTTGAATGATTGCAAGCCATAAAACTTCAGAGATTTTACTAAACAATAAGCAGCTTTGTGTTCCTTGAGGATCATTGAAGCTGATTTTCATCCTGTTTCCCTCTGGTTTGTTGAAGATGTTTGTTTGGTTTGCTCCCTGCAGGTACAGCAGAACATCGGACTCTGTCCTTGCTGCAAGTACATCAGGTCTCAGTGTTTATAGACTGATGTATCCACAGGCTCAAAGTGTTTTGCATTAGCGTGGATGTTGGTTGAGGTGTGGGTGTCAGGCCATGATGGTTTTAATCATCGATCAGATGTGTAAAGAAACATGGTTATCAGGGGTCAGGGAGCCTGGGCCTCAGGACTCAAATCGAATCAGTCCATGAAGTGAAATGTTAATCATTACTTTACCTGGAGACAAAAAGCAACACGAGTTCTGAGATTTTCAGCAGGTTAGTGCGTCACATCTGATCTGTTTCAATTTATCACGAGAACAATAAATCAGAACATTTAAAAACAGGTGCTCTATCAAAGCAAAAACTTAATGTAGCAAATATGATGCAGGTGGGGCACCACGGTGGCGAAACGATAGAGCTGCTGTCTTTCAGCGAGAAGGTTGCCGGTTCAAATCGCAATTTGGGGGCCTTTCTGGATTTGCATGTTATCTCCATGCATGCATGGGTTTTCTCTGGGTACTCCAGTTTCCTCCCACAGACCAAATATATGCACGTTAGTCTGACTGGTAACTCTAAAATGTCGCTGGTATGAGTGACAGTGAGCGGTTGTCTAATTTGTCTCCATGTGTCCATGTGATGGACTTGCAAGCTGTCCAGGGTGTACCCCCTATTTCGCCCAGTGATACCATGGGCACCAGTGAACCGCATGACCCAAAAAGGAAGAAGCGGGTAAAAGGTAATGGATGAATGAATGGATGGTGGTGGCCATCTTGGACTTTGATGTGGCATTTTCAATTGTGTGTATGTGTTTTGTTTTTCTTCAAGATGCAGTCATGCGCCAAAATATGTACAGTAATTCTGTCGTGCTTCTGTACAATGACAGTAAAGGGTGATTCCGATCAAATTGAAGTTGGTATCACTTGTTTTTCAAGTTATCATGCTCAGAAATGCACGGACAGAAGATAGATGGACAAATAGACAGAGAGTATTTCCAATTCCTCGTTTTGCTCCACGATGGGGAACAAAAAAGGTTTTCTTTAGTTATTAAATGTATTTGTACTTGTTTAATTTCTGCTGTAATCTGTACAATTTAATTAATTGGTGTAGATTTTTCAGTAAAGTCAATTGTAATAAAAGAGTCAAGATGAGCAAAATGTGAAGAGTTATGGCTGTTTTGAGACTCAAAAATTAGAAAGCATAAATTAGAGACCTTTAGAACTTCAGAAAAACAGACTAATAAACTTTAGGGTTGTTGGACAGACTAAATACTGAGAAAATAGTAGGAAAGGAATATTCAGGCATGGAGTGAACAAAAACTGATTTAAGTGCAGAAACTAAAAAAAGGATACAAAGAAAATATAAAATACACTTTTAGTATCAAATCTTCAAAGATTTCTCATCATTTTAGCTTTCTGATTGTAAGGAAATTATTACACTTTACTAAAAAATGTTTTTGTTTTTCTCGTCTTTTTCTATAGAGCTTCACTGCTCTGGAAAAAGATCTTAAAACTAAAACACACAACAACAAAAAAGAAAATGCAATTTTGACACTGTCGAACGTAAGCTGTAGAAGAACTTCCCTGATGCAAGACAATTAAAATTCTGACCGCAGCGAAAATGCAAAGTGGAAAAAAGTCAACAGCAAGAACCAACAGTGCATCTTGGCTGGCTTGTTTAAAGTGAGAGCATTATTGATGGACTAGCAGGACAAGTGAACAGTGCTCGACTTTCCAGGCAGTTGTTGACAACTTAACTGCCAACCTGCCAAGTGATGACCGTCTTCAGTCACTAAAGATCCATGACATGTCCAGCTGGTCACAAAACTCTGGAGAGCCTGTTTGCTTAGTGAGCATCAGGTGCGTAAGATGGCCAGATGTTTTGGAGAGCCAACCACAGAAGTGACTGAAGACGTCAGAGACTCAACCTCTTCTGGATGTGAGAAGGAGCTCTGAGCAGTGACTGACACAGACAGGAAATCTCACAGCCTGCCATCAACAAGTCTGTCTTCTTTTTCTCTCAGTGGATGTCAATGGAAGCAATTTTTCAACACCTTCATCTTAGTTCAAAGCAGGCTGTTGTCTTTCAACATTGTGGATAATAAAAAAGAAAAGAAACTGAAGAAAAGGACTCTGATGCCAAATTTATTGGCTTTCTGAACGTCAACATTTGTCAAAGTCACCACCTCTAACAGCTCTTTGGACACTGTTGGTTCAGAATTCAAGATGATAAGAGGTCTTCAAGGTTTAGAAGATAACATAATGCAGCTTTAAATGCAGAGCAGGTAGAGAACCTGGTAATTAATCCAATTGAAAGCAATAAAAATAACTGAACAAACACTAAATCCTGCATAAATGTAGTTTGTCATGGCAACCTCAATCTATAATGAACCACAAGACATAATCAACACCATACACTTTTCATGCAGTACCATAAATAAATAAAATCCCATGAACATGGTTGAGATGTGAGCTGAATGAAAGCCCTCCACACTCACTGCTCATCCTCATATACCACTGGTAGGGAGTGTATTAAACTGAATATCACTGGTCGTATCACTGCAGTTAGCATTAGATGAAGACACAAATGAACAGCATACGTACAGAACTGTACACATTCTCTAAATGAGCAGTGCAATTGCTTGCGCCCAATTATAGAATTGGGTGAAGATGTAACATTTAATTATGAATAAATGATCCGTGTATAAATTATTGCTAAATCTTAAGTTTTAAATTGAGTTTCACACTAAGAAACAATAGTAGAGATCAATCAGCATTTCTAATAAGAGCTGAGGAGCTGGGGGTAAAATAAATCACCAACACAGACAGCAGAAGTGAATGCATGCATTAATGCCCAAGTGAGTGTAGGACGCAGTATGGGAGTAAAAAGTCTGAACATAAGTGGGCCTAGTTTACAAATGAATGGTATAGTGGCTAAAAGGATGTTTTTTTCTTGACACAAATACATGTCTACATTTTCTTTCCAAACTGACATATTCACACGTGATACTACACAAAATACCCCAGAATCTTTTGTGACAGACATAGTAACAACGTTGTGACAGCGTCAAGTAATAGTGATCTCTGAGTGTCAGTTATCCCTAAAATTACATTTTTATCATCTATAGCAATGTCAGTTCTTTACTCAACACCACCTGGATGCTTGCATGCCTACTATCTTTAAAAGCACCAAGTTGAAAGGTTTGCATAAAAAAACGTGTAAAACTAATGAAAAAAATAACATAATGAAAGAAAAGTGACTCTGTACAAACATTCCAAGCCCATCCCCATTTAAAATTACTCAATTACCTTGGAGAGCTCAATAAAAGACTATTTCAAATTGCTTGCCGAGCCCAAGGACAAATACTAAAAGCTAAAAGTGCAGCAAGGAAGCTCAAAGACATCGGAGACGGTAATATCTGTTTCAAAAGTAGCCAAAGTGCATTTATCATCATCCAGGCTGTTAGCCAAAATGATGGTGAGGCGCATTTATAAATCAGCCAAAGGTATAATTTTAAGAATTCACTAATAAAAACATATAAGTTTAGGTATGGGTTTTAGTTTATCTTTATCAAACACAATTCAGCATTTAAAGAGCTGTGAATGTGAAAAGAAGTGAAAAAGATCCAGTGGTTACCAATTACATCCTTAAGATTTTAGGCTTTTTAAATAATGAATCTGCATATTTGTTTGTTTACTCCATGTTCAGTTGTCTCTACTTAACATTATTTTAATTAATATTAATTGTATGTATTTTTTTCTAACTATTTTTCCAGCAACTGTGATTGGTTTAAGCTTTCTAGTTGGAAAAATGTGAAAAGGTGAAAAATAAGTGGTAGGAGATATTTTAAGGACTTCCACTCACAGTCGATATGTGATATGGGTCTGCAGCGCTAAAACCAAAAACTTGACAAACACATTTGATGAAATAATTGCTTAATGAAACCTTACTTCTTGAAGGCTGTGATGTTATGATCATATGTGTTAAAAAATATATAAATGTTAGTTCGTTGTCAGAATAGGTCTTTAAAACAGTGAAAATTTCTCCAAAGTGTGACGTTATCTCTCAAAATGTTCACTGTTAGTTTGACTGAGTACTGCTTTAGACAGAATTATCTCCTTTTCATTCGAATGTTTTGGTTTTGAAGTCAACAAAATACACATTAAATTATTCCCCGAACTTTTATAAATTTTAAATTTCAATATCAGATAAATAAACGAGAACATGTGGATGAACAGTTAGATGGATTCTGATGGATGGATTTCAAACAGCTCTTACTGCGGTCACCGGTACCTTTTTTTTATGTCCCCATAGGGAAGTGGGTGAAACTCCAATGCAAGCAGGACTCCAACAAAGTCACAAAAAGGTGTTTAATTTACAAGAAGGAAAACAACAAATGTATAATACTGTCGGGGCAGTGAAACTGCTTACAACTCATAGGAAATATTCGTAATACCAGGACACTAGGAGATGACGGTGAAGGTGCAGCATGACACTTAATGCTCCCCTGCCTGAGATGCAGGAGAGCTCAGTTTATAAAGGGTAGACATTATTTAACCCAAATACAAGCCACCTGGAGACTGGCTAATCATGTGCACAGGGCAGGGCAGGAGCAGATCCCTACATCGTATATTTCTTAGTTCGTTGACTGACTTGAGATATTTTCCAAGAAAAGGAGGAGAGAGACCATTTTATTTGACTCCATGTTTGTTCTTTATTTTGAGATGGGTTTAAAACTGGAGAGAGCACAAGTGTGCACGTGCTGCAAGTACACCTCACTTTAGGATTCCACTTAACCACATTTCATATAGCCTGGATGCAGAGAAGGGGGGAAACGTGTGTGTTGTGTTAACTGGCTCAGAGCTTGTACAACCTTTGGACGGGATGAACGAGAAATACCAGCTTAGCTCATGAAGGGTCCGTGTGATTAAGAGCACCAACAAACCTTGAACGAGATGATCCTACACCCTTTTGTGCACTAAAGTATTACAAAGCTGTATTATACAAGAAGGATAGAGATAAATCGTTTGCCCTTTGTAGGTATTTAAAGGAATTTGCAGATGAGTGTCTCAACAAAGCATACTCTTTTGAGATGGCTTTAAGACCGGAAAGATGGTGAGATAAAAAGGATGAATCTGGAAAAAAGACCAAGACAGCAACACTGTCAGAGAAAAAGACAGGAACGGTGAGATAAGTAGAGCATGTGGTGTCACATCTGCTTTATCAAGAGCTGCCACTAAAACAAAAGTCCTTATTCGTTTGACTCTTTCTATATGAAGTTTTAAATTCCCCCTTAAATTTTCCCAGAACTGTCCCCATTCTTCTTTCTGTAACTCCTGTCTTGGTAAACAGGTGGGAACTTTGCAAACAGAATTAAATTTCTCTACATCTCTGCACCCTGAAACCCTCCACGTTCGCTCCTTCACAAATCTATCCTCTCCATTTCTTTAATCCACCCTCGTTCCTCCCTCCACTGCCTCCACTCTTCCTCTGCGGCCCACTTCTGTGCACAGGGAACGGCAGCAGAGGCTTCAATAATTCACTTCCCCTCCGAACAGGTTGTGTTTGCATTGTAGGGTGCTGCAGGCGAGAACAGAGAGGGCGAGGGAGAAAAATTAAAAACAAGAAGGAGTGAAGAATGAAGTCGCAATGGATGAAGACTTTGACTGCAAAGGCAGAATGAAAGTCTTAAAACAAATGCAGCTGAGGCTAGAGCTGGTTGTGAGTAATCATGATGTGGAAAACCAAAGAGGAGGAAAGTAAACAGAGGGAAAATGATGTATGGGACATTAGTAATTTTCACCTGTGATACCATGTGCACTTGTCTTAAGTGTGTATCCTATTGTGAAAAAGTTTTCCTTCTCTCAACAATGTGATATCCTTGGAAAAAATTAGAAAAGATTACAGTGTGAAAAAAGCTATAACAGTGTACTTTATGGTAAATATACGATTAAACTCTAACCATTTATTTAAAAAAATGCAATGTGCCATAATCATGATGTCTAATCAGCATCTTGATGTGCACGCACACACACATTCCTGATGGACTCTGATACACACACACACACACGTGATAGACTACGACACATTCATGAAAGACTCTGACACTTACACCTAAATACACACAACTACAGTACTGTGTTGTACTTTATGACTTCTTGCACGTTTTTGCAATCTGCTCAAGTTTAACATATTTGCACCTTACTCAGTTTTTATCTCTGCTGCTATAACAAAAAAATATAAAAACTTTGTGCTGCTAACCACATATCAATCAGAAAATGTTTCTACCTCATGCACCACCTACACATGTAGTATGTAGTACACATGTGTCACTATTCTTGTCTCTTAATTACTTGTTTAGATTAAGATAGATGTATGTTTTATGTTCTAATCTATTATGTTCTGTGTTGCACTGTGATCCTGGAGGAGTGCTGTTTCAGTTCGATATGTACTTGTACGTAGCTGAAATGACAATAAAACCTCTCTGACTCTA
>JARVJN010000834.1:18450146-18460209 GCA_031763805.1 Argolebias nigripinnis | reverse complement strand
TAATAAATGAACCCTTAGCACAAAAAATTATCAGTACAAGTACTGGCAGACATTCAGACAATGTTTAAGTAATTGAAAAACATTTATTTTGATGGAAATGATCATATTTTATTACATACAAGCTTGCATAAAACTTACATATAAAGTAAAGTTGTTCAAAGGTTAAAGAAAATAATGGTGGGTTTGTTTTTTAAGCAGTTAGAGCAGTGCTAAAGTTTTTTGCTAGGCCTGTTTTAAGTCAGAGTTAAAAAGTGATATAGTGTGCATTATTCACAGTTAAAAAGATGTAGCTTTTGGTTAATTTACATTTTGAAAAATGCCCTTTAACTATTTAATAGAAATTAAAAGAAAAAATACTCAAAATTCATAATTTTTGTTTGAGAAGCATCTATTGAAATGTATTTTTATGAGCTACACTTACCAATTCAATATTTTCAGTGAACTTGTTTTCCCAAGGGATAACATACTGTAATATATGTAAAGTTTAAAAAAAATCAGCTCAAGGTATTAAAACTATTTTAAATAGGTATTAATACAACATTTAGGATGTAAACAATGGAATAAATATGTGGCTAAAGATAAATCTAAAGAAAAGTTCAGTACTTTGTATTGTTTGCATTGCAAAAAAAAAACAGACATTTGTAAAGGAGTTATAATTTCTTACCACTAAAATAAAATGTTTGGAAAATGTATTGTCTCAATCAATGTAGGCAGCTACACCTCCTAATTCAGAATATTGATGCAGTCTATTAAACAGGACCACAAAATAAAACTTACATTTGTATTTTTCTCAAGAGGCAAAAAAACAAACAAGAGTTCTGTATCTGTCACATCATATACCTGTGGACGCTCTTTAAACAGCAATCCATAACAATACAAAGACCTTGTATAGTATTTGACCTTGATTTGTGACCTTGTTCTTGAAACTGGGATGATAAAAGTGTACACGACACTATGGCTAGTGATGATGCAAATGTGTGTGATGCTTCATTGAATTATCTTGTATAGATCAGATTTATGGGCAAGACAAGAGAAAGTTTACATCCTTAAGGACGGAAACTAAACCATAATGTTTCTCCTGCCTTTGAGGGACATTTAAATACGCATTTTATTTGTTTATCTGATTTTACCCACATATCTAACAAATCGAACTAAAGGATATAATCTTGAATTATCTGTTAGCACTCTTTAGTATGTGTTAGAGATGACTTTCATCTAATATTAAATCAAACTTTAACTGCAAATAATTGACAGTCAGACATTTTCATGTTAGCTTCGTTTGTTTGACTGTGGCAGTCATCGTGAAGCAGGTTGCTTCCAAAATGTCTTCTGTTGTAGATGCAAATCCAAACATTTATTTGGTAATATTAATGGTAAATGGAGCTTATTTATACAGGTATAGCGCTTTCCAGTCCCCTATGAGGGGCCCCAAAGCGCTTTACAATACCATGCATCCACCCATTCATACACACATTCATACACCGGTAGCGGCAGACTGCCATGCAAGGCGCCATCCAGTCCTACTGGGAGCAACTCGGGGTTAAGTGTCTTGCCCAGGGACACAACGACACATGGTGTGGGGAACCGGGATTTGAACCTCCAACCTTCCGATCGGGGGACGACTGCCATTACCACTATGCCACGGCCGCCCTCCTATTTATGAGTTTCATTAAAATCCACCCAGTGGGTCATGGGATATTTTGCTAACAGATAGAAAAACAAACACATGTACACAGAGACAAGCAATTACATGATTTCCCACCGTTCATGACAGTGGGTGATAATAAAACAGTTTGATCTCACATGTTTATTAAAGGTAATCGGTGTGATTGTAAATCAGTTTCATGTCAAAAATCAATGGAACCTGATTAAATATTCATTGTGTTGTGTTATCAAGTGTGATTTATATCAGCAGAAGACAGTAACTAAGTGATTGTCTGAAGACGACTGCTTACAGTTTACCAGTACTCCGTACGCCAACTTTGAATTTATCAGTCAGCTGCTTTGCGTGACAAGGTCTCTGTCTCTGGAGAGAAAGATAACCATGTTCACACAAACACTTCCACTTATTCACATTAAAAAAAAACACACACACAAATACATTAAACGTTAGTACTTATTGCTTGTGACAAGACCTACATAGATACAAACTGTATACAAGCACTTCACATCTATAACTATTTCAGGTCGGTGTGTGTTTGTGTGTGTCCCCCTTCCTCTCCCTTAGGTACTCTAACCTTCTCACCCTCTCAACCTTTCCACCTCATGACTGAATCTAGGGCTTCCATTTATTTATTTTCCTCCCTTTCTCACAATATGTTGTCTCTTGTTCTTGTTCACTCCACTTTTTTTTCTTAAATAGATATTCACATGCTTTCTCTGTACTGATACCCCCCTCCCCCTCTCAGCACTCGCAGTGACCCTGTCTGTGACCGATGACCTCAAGGGTAAATGCAAGGTCCCACCTCTCCAGGAAATAAAGACATTAGCTTCCTCCAACCGTCTGACCCTGTCTCACCTGTCTCGTCTTCCTTCACCTCTTTCTCTGTATCCCTCTTTCTAAGTCCCCTCTGTATCGCCTCCCGTTCTGTTTTCTTTTGCTTCCTTTTCCTCATCCTCACAGTAGTACTTTTTTACTGTATGCTCTACATTTTAATACTTTTTCATCTATATTTTATTTGATTTATATTCTTTTGTTTTGTCAGTAATAATAAAAATTAAAAATAAGAACTGGCAAGAAAGTCATCCCATCACGTGAATATACCAAAATTTAAGGTGTTTAAAAAAATGAAGTGAAAATTGTTACATTTTGATTTTAAGCCATTTTTGTAAGTTCATTTTACTTTTTCGTGCTATTTTTGAAATAAAGCTAAAGAGTGGGGTTTATGTATCATAGCTATCATCATTTTGTTGGTTAGAATTAAATTACTGGTCACAGTTCTTGTGTTCCAAAAATACAATACTGTAATAAAAAATAAATAAATAAATACAATAAATAAATTCTCATTTTAAGAATGTGTTTCAAAATGCACATTGAATGGAGTAACTTTTAAACAGTTTAGAAAAGGTGTAATACTGGTGTGTTCTACAATTATAGCTCTTCAGTAAGAAAATAAATTCTAACTGAGGTTGTTAGGAAAGTAAAAGTTGCTAAGATTTTACTGAAAACATGGAAACAAACTTCTTAGTGTTTAATTGTGTTGTTGTGTGTCTGCGCTCGTGCGTCTGGCTGTTGAGGGTATATACTGTATACATTTGCTTCTTGTCTATGAACTTATAGCATTTTGCTTCTTGCATGCATTTCTTCATCATTAGTGTGTTGGATTTTGAACCACGGACTAAAGAAGCATTCCCCGGAGATTACTGTTCTTTGCTCTGTCTCATTCCCTTGTTCCTAAACGAAACAGGGAGAAAGCGTTTGTCTTGTTCTGTTGTTCACTGCAGCAACACAATTCCAGTATGTCACCTGCGTGTAGCTCTTTGCTTCATGAATATTCATATATCTTCCAATCTCAGGGTATAGAACAATTACAGAAAGAAAAGTTTACATAAAAAAAAATGTCCCCTCATTTCTGCTCTGCACTCAGTTTTTTTTTTCACTTCACACTAAAATTTTTGTTTGAAATTCATAACGTAGGAAAGATTAATTTGTGCTTTCACAATTGCAGGAAAGAAATACAATGTTAAGTGGCAGCAAAATCACACTAAAAATCTTGCACACACACATTCATTCATTCAACCTTTATTTATACAGGCTAGCCTCCTTGAGCCACGAGGACTCATTTACAAGAGGGACCTGTCTCACTCACACCCAGGGTCAATTTAGAGTTCCCAATCAGCCTAACGTGCATGTTTTTGGACTGCGGGAGGAAACCGGAGCACCCGGAAAAAACCCATGCATGCACAGAGAGAACATGCAAACTCCAACCAGAAATCCCCCCTGGTCCTGGATTTGAACCGGGGACCTGCTCGCTGAGAGGCAGCAGCTCTACCAGTTGTGCCACCGTGCTGCCCTTATGGCACCCTCTGGTGGTCAGTCTTGTCGCCTGCTGCAGAGGCTCTACAACTCTTCTCGTCACCTGTTACAGAAGCTCCACCGTCCTCCAAGTTGCCTGCTGCAGAGGCTCCTCAGCTCTTCTCGTCGCCTGTTGCAGTGGCTCCCATGTCTCCAGCTGCAGCTCCCCAGGCCCCTGTGTCTCCTGCTACAGTTCCCTGTGTCACCTGGCCAGCAACTTAAATGGTCTCCCCATTCCATCCTCTGTGTCCTGGTTGGTTATGGACGCTCAGGGTGACTGTAGTTGTTGGTCACCCACTGGACCTGCTGCATCATGCTGGACGGCCTCCCGGCAACCCCCCTGAACTGGCTCCTCATGATGGACGGCCTCCCGGCCGACCCCCTGAACTGACTCCTTGTGCTGGACGTCCTTAAACTTGTGATGTTTTCTTGTGTTTAGTTCCCACAGTTTTTTTATGTTTAGACTTTGTATTTAGTTCCCAGGCCTCATCCTGTCAGTTTTTGGTTTCTTGTCTTTGTGTTTTCTCATGCCTGCCTTCCTTGCAGTTCCTCCTTCCGCCCACCCTAGTTCTTTGGGGGGGATTTTTGGGGGATGCCAGGGGGCGTCCTTGGGGGAAGGGTACTGTAGGGGTGGTACCCTCTGTTGGTCAGTCCCCATCCCTACACCTTCTGGTTTCCCTGTCTACGTGTCCAGGTGTTTGTGATTTTGTTTAATATATATGTGTATATAAGTCAGCGTCCGTGTGTTGTTCATTGTCGGGTCATCGTCTATGTTCCCCTAGTGTCTTGTCTCCTGATTCCATGGTTTTCTCTCGTGCTGTAAGTAGCTGCCAAGACAGCCTCTTTATTTTGTATTCATTAAAGTGTTTATTTACTTTTACTCCTCGTGCCTCCGAGTCCTGCCTGCCTGCACACTGGGTGCATCTAAACTACACATCATTCCTGACAGTTACTGCTGGTTAAGGCCCTGTCACATTCGAAAGTTTCAGAGAACTTATGTCAACATCTGGAAATTTTGGGCAGCTTCTGCATATGCAGAAAATGGAATTACAAACAATCTACTGCAATGTGTGTACATACCATAATTCTAATGAGTTGAATGAATATATAACCTTTAAATAACTTATTCATGACTTCTTCCTAGCTTATATCTAATTGATACAAGCATATGACAGCATTTATTTTTTTGTTTATGCAGTTTATGTTCAATGTTAGCACAACATATACCAAAGTTATGCACAGCATGTTGGAGTATATGGCCACAATGGCAGCTGCCTCATGGTGACATATAGCATAAGTGTATGAAGAAATGGCAAATATGCTGGTGTAAGTGGCACAAGTTAGTCTGTAGGTTTTGAAAATGTTACCTGCATGCTAATATACAACAGCATACATTTAATGTTTACCTTGCTCTGTTTTTTTAACCTTGATTTAGAACTCAACAGCAATTCATTTTAATATTCACATTTGTCTAATTGAATCCTGCACATTTGGTCAATGTTCATCATACTAATAGACCCATTTATAAAGCAGATGAGGTTTTCCATGTCTTTATTCAAGCATTTAAAAGACAAATGAAAGAACTCCTGACTCGACACACATTATAATGTTGAATACCTCGCGCTGGCATTGCTGACAAAAGTAAAGTACTTAACAAGTGGGGAAATAAATACATAATGACACTAATTACAGAAGTAGCCATGTCCAAACTCATTATTCCAGTGGCGTACACTTGTTCTGTACACACTTCTGCATCACTCAGTGAATCCAAATGTTTCTTCTGAACACCAGTGGACAATGCAGCCAGTATCTGTAAAGGTGAAAACAAAAACAGCATAATAAACGTAGTCTGCCGAGTGTGAGAGAGAGGGAGAGATAGAGACGCAATCTAGCATGGACTGCAGTAGACGCATGTTTCTATAGATGCCTGGCATCTGACCAATTAAAGTTACTGTCAAAGGGAAATGTCTGCTTCTTTTACAAAAACAGTAAGCTTCTCCACACCTGACTGCTGAATACTGATGTAAAGAAAACGACAACCACTACAAAGCCGCAAGCCAGTCATTGTACTCAACGTAAAGTATATATTAAAGTACATAGGCTGAAATTAAAGTTGTTCACTGCAGGTGTTTTATATAACCATGTCCATGTTTTAAACAACTCTGCTTGGGATATTTTATTGAAATATAAAGTAAACAGACAACATTTTTAAGGCAATGTGACAAGTTCTTAGTATACAAATTAATAAATCATGAGTGCACTAAAATTATGTCTATATATTATGTATAAGCACAACTTCATGTGTGTAAGTAAAAAGTTGAGACAAATAAAGAATGTTTATTTAAGAAAATATTTATGCATTCTAATCCATGTTAAAGTAACATTTAATGCTGTACTTCTATTGCTTCTTACTTTTCCCACAAAACAAATGCTGCTCCATACAAGAGGTGTCAAACTGATTTTAGTTGAAGGGCCATAACATAATTTGATCTCACTTGGGCTGAAACGGTAAAATCACAGAACAATAACCAGTAAATTATGACAATTATACATTTCCCCTTCATTTTGGCAGCAAGAACGTTTATATTTGATAAGCAATTATTTTAGAACTCATTAGGAACCAGAGAAGTGCAATTTCAGTAATACTATGCCTGTGCTTATCAAGCATACATGTTTCCTACAACTGATCAGGATCTACAAAGGCACAAAACATTTTGTCATAGGAAGTTGAAACTGAACAATGTAGTGTTGAAACGGATGATAAATTGACTATAAAGTATTTATACAGAAAAATACATTACATATTGATAAAATGTGTTGCAGTGCAGAAGAAAATAGGACTCCACCCCACCAAGCTCTTAAAGTGAAACTGCTGACTAACTTCCTGTTTCACAATATTCAGTATTTTACATATGACTACAGATTGGATTAATTTTCAGAGAACTAGATCTGAAATAGGAGTTTACAGGTATTCTGCTAACTCGTTGTTTCTTTGCTCCTAACGCTTGGCATCTTTTCGTCTGCTCAAGTGCATCAATATCAGGCATTGGTTCTGAGAAGCAGCTAATTTCCGAAAGTCATTTAGGTGCTTGTGTGGGAGTTTTGGGCTCCACTTTGTTTTACGGATGTTCAATACAGAAAGCTTCCTGATGCATGCTCAATAATCCATCCATCCATTATTTTTACCCACTTCTTCCTTTTCGGGTAGCAGGGGTCACTGTTGCCCATACTCAGCAGTCACCTGGACAGGTCATAGTCCATCACAGGGACACAACAAAGAGACAAACAAGACAAACAACCATTCACTTTCTCATCGACATTCGCTCTCGCACTCACATCTAGGGACAATTTAGATTCACCAATCAGACAAGCATGCATGTTTTTGATCTGAGGGAGGAGACCAGAGTACCCGTAGTAAACCCATGCATGCACGGAAAGATCATGCAAACTCCACCCCAAAAGGTATCGGGCTGGGATTTGAAAGAGCGACCTTCTCGCTAGAGGCAACAGCTCTACCAACTGAACCTCCGTGCTGCCCTGCTCAAGAATCCAGGTGGAAATATTGTATCTAAGAAAGTAAAGTCAGGTCCTTTGGATGGATTATTCTAAGAAAAATTGTCCAAAGCCACTGTGGCAGATTTGTCCTTCAAATCTGCATCTAACTGTGACTGAGTTATTTCAAGTTGGATAGGCTCATCAGGTTTGGACAGTAAATGGTGAGTGAAATACTTTCTCAAGTTCACCAAAGACTTGAAACTGTCTTTCATACTCTCTCAGCAGTCATGTAATCTTTTCTCTCAACTGTTTCATGTCAACATTAACGCTGATTGAATGCATATCTCTAAAATGAGAAAAATGAGCAAGTTCATCGTTTGCCAGCTGTTTCCCACAAAGCCTGCTTCTTTTTAAATGTGTTTATGCTGACATAATACTGTGAGCACTTTTTGTGGCCTTGCACCATTTACTTCAGATTATTCAAGTGCTCTGTGACATCAACCATAGATACAAGGTCCTGCAGCCATTCTGGAGATTGAAATTACATCATTGGTTTCACTTTTTTCTCCATGAAATGTCCAATTTTCATCAATGTCCAATTGGCTCCGGTGAAAACAGACTGCTGTTTCTTCAGACTCAACAGCAATTTGTTCATTTTCTCTTTTCTCAGTTGTCCTAGCAATACGTTTTATTTTTTGACATGAATCTCACAGTGGTGTGTGTTATCCATTGAAGACTGAAACTTGCAAACATACCAAGTACACAGGTTTCCCATTCACTTCTGTAAATACATGGGAACTGGTCTATTTTATTGGAAAACTCAACATTCTGACTCCACTTTTTTTCCTTTTTGACATTTTTTTGATAATGAGGATGCGCAGTTGGCAGGTCTGCCACCTCTCAGCAAGCAGGTCACTGGTTCGAATCCCAACCGGTGGGCCTTTCTGGGTGGAATTTTCATGTTCTCTCTGTGCATGCATGGGTTTTCTCCGGGTACTCCAGTTTCCTCTCACAGACCAAACACATGCATGTTAGGCTGATTGGTAACTTTAAATTGTCTCTAGGTGTGAGTGAGAGAGTGACTGGTTGTTTGTCTCTATGTGTCCCTGTGATGGACTGGAGACCTGTCCAGGGTGTCCCCCGCCTCTCACACAGTGATGGCTTTGGGTCTTTTCTGTTTCCTTGTGTTTCACTCACCCCTCAGTGTTCCTCCTCCTTGTGTTCAGCTCTTGTCTCACCTGTATCTCATCCCAATCATCACAGGTGTTTGTCTTTCTTCATCATCAGTGTCTGTATTTATTCAGCTTCCTTGAGTCTTGTCATTTGTCTCTGGATTGTCCTTCCATGGCCGTTGTGATCGGTCTCTCTCCGTGTTCTTCTTAAAGTAATTTAGCTGCGCTGTCAGCATTTAGTTTTATTTAAAATAAAATTTAATATTTTAACCTGGAGCCTCCAGTGGCCTTCCTGTACGTAGAGTAAACTTTCAAACTGCATTATTTGGTAGTAAGGATACATTTTTATTTGATTTCATACTATGCAGAAGGTACATTTTAAAACTCTGAAATGTATGATTTTTAGGAAAAAACAGGATCATTTTAAATTTGATAGATGACAAACATCGTTAAATTAAAAGTAGGTAGAGGGGCAGTGAAAGGCTGTAAAAGTGGTACAGAAAATAAACAGGTGGAGGAGCATTTTGTAACTACCGTATTTTCCGGTGTATAAGTCACACCTTTTTCCTAATTTGCATGCCTTGTGACTTATAGGGCGAAGCGACATATTTATGGATTATTTTCTCCATATTTTTAGAACAATTTTTGGCTCAGATAGGACCGTTTTTCATTTTGGCAAAAAATGGTTCTGTACCACTTTCGGCCGCTAGGGTACACCGACCGTTCCCACCTCATGTGTCCGACGGCAGCCTCTTCTGGTCGGACACACTCTGTCGCAGCCCGGCCTCCTGCTCTGGAGATATGAACTACTGTTAGCTCAGTGTTTGTTAGCAAAATAGGTCAAGAACCACAGGAAAGATTTTGATCAAACTTACAGAACGTAATCACTAGATGGATATTTACAACTGATTAGCTTTATGAGATGTTTGAACTAAAATTCGATGTTTTATAACTGTAAATGTGTAGCGGTTGGCTCCGTGTTTTTCCAGGTACCGTATTCGTCGGACTATAACACACAGTTTTTTACTCATTTGAATGTCCTGCGTGTTAAACACTGAAGCGTGTTGTTTATGGATTTCCCCCCATATTTTTAGACCCATTTTTGGCTCTGATTCGCCGTTTTTCATTTTGGGCAAAAAATGGTGCAATACCACTTTTGTCCGCTAGGGAGACACTTCCAGACCATTTCTAGCTCATGTGTCCGAAAAATGCCTCCTCTGGTCGGACTGACTCTGTCGCTTCCCGCCCCCTGCTCTGGATGTAGCTGCATTTAGCTGTGAGGTTCGCTGTTTTTGTTAACAAGATAACTCATAAACCACACCGCAGATTTTTAAATCCAGCTGATTTCACATTTGGTTAAGCTCAGGAGACCGTGTGCTAT
>JARVJN010000834.1:18382629-18393510 GCA_031763805.1 Argolebias nigripinnis | reverse complement strand
GATAGTTGTTCAGTGAGGTGGGGTCACCTCCCTTCAGCAAAGGAAGAACAAAGGCTGTTTTCCAAGCATCTGGAATGTAGTTTTGGCTTATGGAGAGGTTAAAGTTGTGGGTCACAGGGACTGTGATGGTATGAGCAGCCAGCCTTAAAAAATAAGGTGGAAGTTCATCTGGTCCTGCAGATTTTTAAGGATCAAGACCTTTTAACAGTTTATTAACCTCACTGACTGAGAACTGAGAAAAAGGGAAGGTGTGATTAACTGAGGATTGACTTGACCCCAAGGACATCTGTGGGCCCTTATCAGAGTGGACCAGCTGAGAGATGCTGTAATATCTTTATCAGGACTATAGAAACTATCTGGAAGTGTAACAAAAAATGTATTATGTCTCTCTATGTTGCATACTGAGGTATATTTTTGCCTTGTGTCAAGGACATGTTATGAGAGATCTTTTTTATACCTTGCCTCTTCAAGTTTTTGGCCCCTTTTCTTGTCTAAGCAATAAGGGCAGCGTTTTATAGAAAGCCGCAGCCCCGGTGAACTTCTGTCTATCCTTCAGACGACTGTATAGAATACAAATTTTGCTGTTCTTAACTGTGCAATGAGAATAAAGTTGATTCGGATTCTACAGTCAGCCACAATGCATACTTCAAAAGCTAAAAGATCATGAAACATGCAAAATTGTTTAATAGAAGCGTACAATATTATTTTCAAGTTTTATGTAAGGTTAACAACTATAGCTCTCATTTTTCAACATAAGACTATCCTTGTTTCAAACTCTGGCATTAAAGGCAGCTGATGATTTGCATTATTTTACTTAATGTTAGTCCTTTATTTACATATTTATTATTTTGTTTTAGTGCTTGTACATTTCCAATGACAACACAGTATTACCTGATCTAATGAAAGTAAACAAGCTGGGACTACTTCAGTAAATTTGCTAAAATGTTATTTTTTCTTCTGATAAATCAAGATGTCCACAGCAGATAATGTTTGCTGAAGAGAAAATCCACTCAATAATTCAGGAGTAAATGACTTTGTGAATATTTTATGTTTTCCATGAAGTTGTGTTCAGAGGTCTTTAATTAATATGACTTTATAATTGCCTAAATTGTAAGTGTTGCAGTTATTTATGCATGCGTTTCTACTTTATCTTGGCTGTCATTGTCATAAAGTAATTCCGTTTGAATTCATTTTCCACAAGCTTTATAAATAGTACAGGTATGTTCTTTTACTAAATGCTGGTGAAGATTCTCAATCGTCCAGGACATGATAAAATTAAAAAAAGGCGTTCAATACAAGATCAACTGAACTTTATTTGTTACAGAAGACGTTTCGACCTCTATCCAGAGAGCTTTATCAATTCTATGAACAGACTGTGTGCGTGTGGAGTTATAACAGTCTTAGGAGTCATGCACCAACCTATGTAAATTGCAAGCCGAGGTAACACATACATGTAAATTGACAAATCACACCGTAACAGTAGGGGTTTCTTGAGATCTCAGATTTCTTCTTGTACAGTATCTGGTTTTTATCATCTGTAGTGATAGTGTGAACCGAGCAGGACTGATGGGACATTTCTGACATATAAAAAGCATGGATGGATGCACAATAATAACATATCCATTTAATTATCTTCTATAAAAAGTACATATTTTAATATATTGTAAGGGATTATTAGAAGTATACAGCAATAAGAAGAGTTTTCGTCTGGAGGAGGTGCATTCCTACATGGAACCGATCTGCTCTTTTCTTCACCTCTGCCGATAATTCAGTTTTCCTTTATCTCTGTCCTCCCGATTCAACCCCACCTCCACCACACACACACACACACACTTTCCTCCTCTCCCTCTCCACACACCCCTCCCTTGTGAAGCTGTCACCTTTCTGCACCCGCTCAGTCCCTATTAAGGCCGACAGCCCATCTGCCGCCTGCCCCGCTAACAGCTCCCGTCGCTAACGCTAACGTGCACACACACGCACATCCGCACAGACACACTCAGGGTTGCATCCAACCCCACCTGCCCTGATGCATGTGTAGTCACGCGCAGGGCAACAGTCACACACATTTATATATGAACATCCTCATGCACGTGATGTTTGTGAGAATTTATAAGCCATTTTAATTGGAGACACGTTTTTTTTAATTGACGGGCCGAAAAACGGACAAGGACTCGCGGTCGCTACTTTTTACGCAGAAGACAGTGTTTATTTATGCTGAGCAAGAGATTTGTTGGCACCTTTTTCCGTGCAAATCTGTTTTTTCTCATACGTTGGCGTTCGTAAAAATTAAAGTCAGAATGTGTTTGGAGCTTCATTCATGCAAATTTAAGGATTACACAATGTACATGCGATTGTGCGACATCGCACTGCCCCGACTACAGGGGCAATTAGGTAGGGCATTTTGCAGCTCTGCGCGTGTGTGAGTGTGTGTGTGTGTGTGTATGAGCGCTGTGGCATTTGCTCCCTTCAGGGATAGGTGAGTTTGCGTTAGCAAGGATGACAAATGTCTCATCAATCACCGCATCACCATGTCCCGCCCACACACACACACACACATAGATACACACAAACTGTGTTGTGGTCATTCTGTTCACAGATGGACCAGCAACACATGAGTGAGTCAGTGAGCATCAGAAAGACACCCTTGATCTCCATACCTCCCTACTTTTACTCTCTCTCTTTCTCTCTCTCTTTCGCTCTCTCTTTCTTTCTCTCACACACACACACACACAAAATGTAGGCGCCAGCGCTTCATGCGTTCCGACAAGAGCGTGAAATAGGTTCGTGAGAATCACATCGATTTATTCTGCCTTTTATTCTTTATTTTCATTCAATGCACATTCTTAAATATTCACGTGAAATATGTGCATGCATGCATATTTTGATTGATTTAATGCTTCTATCATCCAATAAATAATTATACAAATGGTCTTGTTAAAAAATAAACATACATATATTTTTTATATTCCAAAATATAAACTATGCACATGACACAAAAGATTACAGAAACGTAAGGGGATTGGACATTTTTGAGGATTTTCAGTTGATGCTGGAACAACGTTTAGGCAGATTTAATTATTGTAGATGGAAGAAGAATCAGAGGAACATCCGACTGCTTGTTAGAGCGCATTAAAATGGATGATCTCTCAGAAGTACGTAGCAGTTTTAGGTAAATGCCGTGACAGACAAAACTCTTTTTTCATAATGTATTACCAGTGATCTCTCTCTGAAATTCGTAAACAGCGTTGTCTTTCTAACTCAGCATCTCAGGATTCTCAAAAGTTCCAATGGGAAAATTACTTTCTTTTATCTTTTTAATCCTTTTTATTCATTTTCACTGAATATACAGTTTTAAACAGTGTTTATCGGACATGGACATAGGGAACGGGGATTTTATCAGGTGCTGTTGGAACTGGATGCACTGGAATCTGGTGCGACACCACTCCCCAATAAAAGCCAACAGTATGAAGTGTTGCCTGTCTATATAGCATTGTGACTCTGCAACCAAAGCCAATAAGTGGCTGAAGCAGCAGTGGCAGCAGAAACATATTGATTCCACTTATTCACCAGAGTGGAACTAAAACCTACGTATTACACACTCTGACCCTCTACCTCCCGCTGCATCAGCCCTGCTCCGTGGGAGGACGGAGATATGGCTGTCAGACAAGTCACTGCTCTGTCCACTTGTCTGTCTACCTCTAAACAAGAACCCACAGTGGGACAACGCCTCACTGATACACACGTTTACTGGATGTCTACTTGGTGGTGGTTTGGTTGGTGAACAGGTGTCTCGGGTTGTGACAGGCAATCTCAGGATGTTTAGGAAGTTACAAAGAAGTAGGGTTAGGGTTTGTAATACCCAAATAGGGAGAAAACTTTTTGAACTAATAATACAAGTCACTGCTCTGTCCACTTTTCTGTCAACCTCTAAACAAGAACCCACAGTGGGACAACATCTCACTAACACACACATTTACTGGATGTCTATTTCAGGGGTGCCCAAAGTGGGACCCACCCAAAGTTGCCCTGCCAAGCTGTCCTCATTAATATATTAAAGTTTCCTTTGAAGAATCAATGACTCATTGACTCCACCCATTAACTTTACTGTTAGTTGGCCTGACTACCATAACTACACAGATTACACAGTAGAGTAGATAATTTATGTATTTTTAAAATACAGGTAGTCCTCGACTTACGATGGAGTTCCGTTCCTACGCTCCGTCTTAAAGCGAATTTCGGCGTAAGTCGGAACATACGTCCAAACTGCACCTTATCCGTACAGTACTGTATTTTACCAAGCACTTAGTCTATCCTTACACAGTACCCTACGTAATTATCAAAAAATACATACGTTTGAGAGCCATAATGAAGGAAAAAAAGTTACTTTCCTACTCTGGAATGCTGGTGAAGCCTTTTCCTCCGTTCCTCCGTCCCTCCTCCGGATTCTCCATTTGTTTACGTTGTAAAACCGCCGTCCATAAAACAGCCACTTTTCCACAGCTGCTGCCTCTCCAGCTTGCTCCAACAAGTTTTGTTTTGCTTTTTGAATGTCCAGAGGACCAGACTTAGTTTTTTTTAGAGAGTACAGGGCAGCTGTAGCCTCCACCGCTAGCAAAACCGAAACCGGAAACTGCCGGAAACTGCGTAAAACAGCTTAAAAATAAAAAATGTCCAAAAAAAAAATGTTTTTATGGAGATGCGTGTCGTAACCACGAAACATCGTAACTCCAGACCGTCGTAAGTCGAGGACTACCTGTAATTTAAATTTATATTTTTATATTTCATTTTGACAGACTTTCTACCATACCTCGATAGCTTCTTGCGACGAATAACATTTTTCTTTGACAGAACACGTTATAAATCACAAAGTGTTTACAAGTAAATTGTAAATATGAACTGGTTTCAGTGGTGATTTGAGCCTCTTTAAATTTAAACTCAGCACCCCTGAAAAATAAAGACATCATTAGGATTGTGTAAGGCGACAGTTCTTACACCTTAGATTCACCAAAATATGGAATAAATATGGAATAAATGATGACAGTCTCGAACAGGCCAATGAAATCTGTGATTTTTTTTTCACAAGACCCGCCACTTGTCAATCACTCCAGTAGGCACGTCAGCAACTGACCAATCAGTGACCTCGACTTGTCCTGAAGTGAACAGCTCTTCCCTGCAGAGCTGCAGCGGTGTTGCATTACAAACACTTTGCAGTCAGAGAGATTTCAAGAATAACAGTTTACATCTTTTGTTTCATGTTAATCTACTGTAATAAACTTTTGTAAAATACAGCAGAATGCAGGAAATGACCCCCACCACCACCACCACCAATGCAGCCTCTTCTGCGATGTTCTTTATACAGAATGGAATGATAAATAACTGTAATAAATAAATGGACTTTAAAGAAGTTTTTGCACTTCATGTATTATTGCATTTGGCCTGCAGCCCTCTGATAGATTTTGAATTTGGTCTTCTCGGGGGAAAAGTTTGGGCACCCCTGATCTATTTGATGGTGGTTTAATTGGTAAACGGGTGTCTCAGGTTGTGACATATCATCCCGCAGCTCTGGCAATCTCACAATGTTTGTAGGAAGTTACGCGAAAGTAGGGTTTGTAATACCCAAATAGAGAGACTTTTTTTTTTTTTTTTTTTTACAAATGTTTGTGACTTTAAAGGCAATGGAAAAACTAAATATCTCTTTTATGTGATGTTCCTCTTCTTTACCTGTTTTTTTTTTTTGTCTTTAATATTTCAATTTTCATTGTGCAAAATAAATTTCAAGGCACCAAGACGTCAAGTTAAATTAAAATTTTCATAATCTCTTTACATTTACTTCTCTTTTAAAATATTATTCTTTGCATTTGTTTATCTGTCTTTATTATTTTTATTTATTTTTGGTTAGCCCTTCCACTGTCTGTCAGACCAGACCTGTCGCCTCTAGTCTGTCTTAACGTTTTCTACAAAGACGTTTCATTAGTCTGTGAAACTTTATTTTATTTTCTGTAAAGTGGCGATTTTAATTCTGTTGCTGACGTTGACCTTATCACCTCTGCGATGGGGCCTTTCCTGACGTCAGTGCCGGGTTGGATTGATGGATGGCAGTCCCTCCTCGTGTGCATTTACATTTTTATTTTCTCATTCAGAAAACATTGTCCTAGGTTAAAAACTAATGAAACCTCTCTGATGCTGAATACAGCTGGATTGTGCAGATGTTCACGTGCACAGATAGGCATATTTTAAGTCGAATCAAAGCGGAGGTAATTTGATGTATTTGGTTGAAATGTGTTCAATGTGTTTAACTAAAAAGGACAAAACCCTCTGCTGGTTTAAATTATCTTTTCTACTGTGCAGCTGTCTGAGGGCTGTGCGCTCAGCATGTCGGCCTTTGTGTCAGTCAAGTTGTTTAGTTGTTTTTTCCTCATAGTTGTTGTACCTGCCTCTCTGACGGAATCTGTGCAATAAAGGCACACACTGAGAGCAACCAAATAAGCAAAATTATCATGTGAAGATGTGCGTGTCTGCATGTTGTGTCCATTAAATACATTTTACAATCACCGTCATTCATTTCTTGCTGTTTTTTGAAAGAACAAATCAGTAAAAAAAAAAACTAATTCTGTTGTATCCAAACTGAAAAATACTGGGGTGGTGGGGGGGGGGGGGGTTCTTCCGTGGTATTTTTATTTAAATAAATGCGTAAAACACAATCATGTTAATTGAACATACTAAAAGAACTGAAGGAAAGCAGGAAATTATTATTATTATTATTACTATTATTGCCTTTCTCTGCTCTAACGTCTGCATTTTCACTGCTGTCTTTTCTTATCCCCCTTCAAATTCCCCGCCGGCCTCCAGAATGAACTTATCGAAGGGGCCACTGGTGAACAGCAGCAGCGAAGATAACTCCAAGTCGACATATGTTAAATGTGGCGCTGGCGCCTGGAGGATGCACCAGACCTACGATTCACTAGAAGCCAACCACATGAGAGACCCACATGCCCTCTACAACCCCAGGTAAGACAGAGACACAAAGATGTCATGGACGGATGTGATTTCATTGAGATCTACGCTCAAAGTGAAGTAGAGATCACTGTGGTGGCATGTGTTTGTAAGACTGCGTGAGCTCGTGTGTGTGTGGTTGTTAGCTTTTTTTGTTTGTTTGTATGTCCCGCACGTTTTAGCTCACTATACAATAACTATATATTTTTTTTTTTTCAATGAGAATGTAATAAATGTTAATTTTTTTGTCTTTGCTTACCTCCAGTGCTAACTTAATATATCATTATCTATCTTAAAATATTTAATTGTGTGTATGTTTATGAATCATTCACACTATTGTGATCCATTTTTCTTCCGTGCGGTTTTGGGTACAATCCTCGTCCCACAGTTTTTAAGCCATTTCAAAATGTCATAAATCAAAACGTTCAGCTTTTTCAGGACAATCCTGCTATGACTTTTGGTATTGGTGCAGCTTTAGCTTTTTGAAAAATTTAGCCTTTTCTGCCATTTTTTTCTCATAGAAAATGAATTGAGCTCATTTGACATCCTTCATATCTTAAGATCTGTTTACAAACTTTTACTCTTTCACTCTTTATCCTGGTTCAGCTTATTTCAGCTTCCTTGTGCAAATTCAAACATATTTTTCAGCTGTTTTCAACTAGTTTCAGCTGTATTTTTTTCCCAGCTGTTTTGTGCTCCTGTCTACGGAAGCGTATTGCAGTCATGCATGAAATTTTTTTGGGGAGCTTATGTAGTAATAACGTGATACGTATGTAGTAATAACGTGATACGTATGTAGTAATAGCGTGATATTATGTAGTAAAAACGTGATACTATGTAGTAAAAATGTGATACTAAGTAGTAATAACATGATACTATGTAGTAAAAACGTGATAATATGTAGTAATAAAGTGATACATATGTAGTAATAACGTGATACTATGTAGTAAAACGTGATACTATGTAGTAATAATGTGATACTATGTAGTAAAAACGTAATACTATGTAGTAAAAACGTGATAATATGTAGTAATAACATGATATGTATGTAGTAATAACATAATAATATGTAGTAAAAACGTGATACTATGTAGTAAAAACGTGATACATACGTATCACGTTATTACTACATAAGCTCCAAAAAAATTTTTTCATGCATCACTGCAATACGCTTCCGTACCTGTCAGAATATTTCTGCTAACTACAACATTTTTGTGCTTCTTCTAACTTCTTTCTGCTAATTTCAGCTTGAGCTTATTTCTGCAAGTTTCAGCTTTTCTATTATTTCAGCTACTATTGTACACAGCTGTTTATACTAATTTAAGCTTTTTCAGCTAATTCCACATTTTTTGCACTCATTTAAACTTTTTTCAGCCTAATTCAGCAAACCCATGCTCTCTCTACTTCCTTCCTGTAATTTCAGCTTCTTTATGCCTTTTTAACTACTTTTCAATTGTTTTTTGCTCGTTTCAACATTTTTCAGATTATTTCTAATTTTTTGTGCTCATTTCCGCTTTTTTTCCCAGCAAATGTTTCCATCTTATTTCATGCTCATTTAAGGTGGTTCTAACTTTTCAGCTACTTTTTTGAGCATTTCTTAGCGAATTTCAGCTGTTTTACAAATAAGCCGATAAAGTCACATTTTTTGGTGGTAATTCTTGTTACTTTCAGACAAATTAACTTATTTCTGGTAAATTCAACTTGTTATGCTCCTTTCCGCTTTTTTCTGCTAGTTTCCACTTTTTCTGCTATTTTGGCTACTATTGAACTCTTTTTGTGCTAAATTTAGCTTTTTCAACTAATTCCACAATTTTTAGCTAATTTCAGCTCTTTTCACTTCCTTCTGGTAGTTTAAGCTTCCTTCTGCCTTTTCAGCTACTTTTTTTCCAGCTTTGTTGTTGTTGTTGTTGTTGTTGTTGTTGTTGTTGTTGTTGTTGTTGTTGTTGTTGCTAATTGAAGCCTTTTTACTAAATGTCCTAATTTTTATTTTCCTTTGTGCTTATTTAAACATATATTCAGCAATTATGTGTTCTTTATTCTGCTAACTAAGACTTGTTATTCCATTTCAGCATGATTTAGTTAATTTCAGATGCTTTTCATCAAGTTCTTCGGTAGTGGTTAGGGTTAGGACTAACTGATGCCTCACAGCTAGAAGGTTCTGGGTTCAAGCCCCAGGCTGGGCCTATGGTCTTTCTGTGCAGAGTTTACATGTTCTCCTTGCGTTTGTGTGGGTTTTCTCCAGTTACTCCGGTTTCCTCTTACAGTTAAAAACATGCATGTTTGGGCTGCCGTGAAAAAGAGATCTGTTCTCAGCCTGGTTTGTCTTGTTAAATGAAGAATATTCTTAGATAAAAAAAATTAAGTCCCCTTTAGTAAAGCCAAATGTTTGAATCACATTTTTTGGCTGAAGCACTTTTTTTTTTGGTTAAACTTCTGTCTTTCCTGCAGCTGTTTGAGTGCGTCGTAAACATTATAAAAAAAAAGCTTCAGCAGATCAAGTTCAGTTTTTACTCATAATTTTCTTAAACTGAACCAACTTGCACATTGTTTTGTTGTAGGCAACTTCCATCAAGTGTTTCCCTGGTCTATATTTAGAAATGTTGCTGTAAATAACAGCTTGTTTTATGTAAAAACACAAGGCAAACGTGACGTAGGATGTACAAACACACACTGTACTCAAGCTCGTCTTCAGGCTCTGCCACTTCACCTCTCGGTCCTTTTATAGTTTAACAGTTATTTAGATTAACAACGAGGACGCATGTCCAGATTACAAAACTTGTTATTGTAAGTATATTTTTTACTTTTGAATTTTATATATATATATTTTTTTTTTTTTTCATATATGTGTGTGTGTGTTCATTCTGCTTTTCCACACAGAGTCCGATCATGTGTGTGGTGTGTGTGTGTTTATTTTCACTGCTTTAGATTAGGACTTTTTTAGATCCATTTAATCCTTTATGACAAAACGTTTTCACTTTCTGAATGTTAGTGTTTTCTGACTAATCTACGTTCGGCCTTGTTCACGCATGATAAACGAGCGTTGCGTTCATTTATAATGTTGTTATTGTAGCGTTATTGACAGCCAGTTAGAACACAATTGATTTTGTTATTGTGGGGTTTCACAAAGTGTGAGTGTGCGCATGTGACGGTCGCTGTGTGTTCCACAGACGGTAGGTTTTAGTCCAATAGGATTTAGGGTTAGTCTGGGTCAAGCCAATTAAAGGTCTGGCACACCATTCTCACACAGAACCTCAGCCAATCACTGATACACACGTTAAAAGTGCAGTGATATTGTGCCTGTGTGTGTTGTCATACTTGTGTTAAGAGGTGTAAAAGTGTGTTTGTCCGCTCAACATTTACACACACCGTCCGCACTGATTTGGGAGTACTTTTTCAATAGCACTGATTAAAGTTTTGAACCCTGCCAAAAAATCTCCACTTCATGGTATAGTGCTGCAAAAACTCCCACAAAAATGTCAGTAAACCTAAAAAAAAATTTGAAGTTTGCATCATAACTTTTTTATTGCAAGACTCAGAAATGTTTACTGATGCTACTTACAGTAAAACTATGTGTTTTGCTTCTTAGTTTGTGTTATATATTCCACAAAAACCACATACAGCAGAGGCAGTAAAGTTTTTGTACACACATATAAGTACACACATGTTATAAGATCATATGAGCACTTGCAGAGGAAATCTGTCCTACTATGGTAATGAGATTTATACACTCTATTTTTCTTCCTCTCTCAACCACACACACACACACACACACACACACATATGCGCGCGCGCACACACACACACAAGAGAATGGGGCGGCCGTGGCGTAGTGGTAAGGGGAGTCGTCTCCCGATCGGAAAGTTGGCGGTTCGACTCCCGGGACCCGCA
>JARVJN010000834.1:18354066-18364955 GCA_031763805.1 Argolebias nigripinnis | reverse complement strand
GAATGTATTTATTAAGGAATGACATGAGCAGTGAATTAGTACAATGACATGAGCAGTGCAACTGGCAAACTTTCCTCACTCGTTCACGAGCAAAGCGTATGCCTTTTCTTCCCTCTCCCGTCCTCATCCTGCTTTTTAGCTTTCTGTCTTGAGTATTGGAGCTCCTATTTACACATCTTCCAAAACAGAAAACTACTGCCATGTATCTGGTCAACTGGACTTGCAACGCAGTTGATGAAAAAAATGTCAACAACCTGACAGGGTCCTGGAGAGCACTCATGCCCCACTGACGCCCATGCGGCAGGAAACGTCATGGATTCGTGGGGAGTTTGGGAGCTGATGTGCCTTTCCGTATTGTTTCAGGAGGACTCCGAAGATGTTTATATCAGGATAACAGGGTTTCTGCTTTTTGGCACCGGCGGACTTGTATGTTATCATCTATTGAAGAAAACAGCGGCAGCAGTTTCAGCCATGACAAGACTGCAGAGCCTGTGGGAAGGTTTGGTTCATGCTTCAAGCACTCAAAGTCAACTGATTTACAAGTTAAACCATAAGGTGGAAGTGATTTGTAAGAATCGTAGGCTACCTGCGGCTTCTGGGATTCACCAGCATGTTGGGAAAATCCTTGGAGGGGGCCCATAAGCATGGACCAGTGGAATGCCCACAAATCTGGCCATTTTGGATTGAAAGTACAAGCAGGACTCTAGGTTGACAAGAAAAAACAGTCTGCCTGGAAAAAATCAACAATTGTGGCTTATCTGAATCTGACTCCCTCGTTTGGCCTCGAAGCAGATAAACTTATCAAATTTCTCCTGGGATATGTGTAAACTAAGGAAATGCTCTGTCTATCGCAACTCCACCCCCCGAGAACTTCTGTGAAGGCTTATCAGAGCTGCACTGGCTGACACCAACATCTTATCAGGACTATGGACTATCTGGAAGTGCTTCATGGACAAATCTCGTCATCTTGTCGTCAAATGCATGTGTAACGTGTTCATAAATGAGCTTGCTAGTAGAGTTTTTTGATGTCTTAAATCGTGTCCTGATAAGGACAAGATGTGAAGAGATCTTTTTTGTAATACCACAATTCTATCTCCATGGCCTTTTCCCCTTTTCTATCAAAAAAGTATACTGAAATAGGATAAGGGGCCGCGCTCTCAGGAGCAGCAGCAACGTGCACTCTGCCCATTTTTCGGACAACTGTCACTGTATTTTGGTAAATGATAATAAAGCTTATTCTAATTCTGATTCTGAAACAGCTATATTGGTTAAAAAAGAAAATAAACAAAAGTAGACACAAACTTGTATAGTAGAGGTTCATTCAAATATACACATTGGTCATCACACATTTGAATAAGACACATGACCTTGTCATAAGTCTATGCCCATTCCAGTGGTGTGTCTAAATTTTTGTAGTGGGTATACTGTGCTGAGAAACCAGTGTATGGTTAGTACAATTTAATTGTCGATTTATTTTGATTTTTAAGCATATTGAACATTTCCAAATTTCTCTGATGCTTATACAGCATTTGAATAAATGTACAACAAACTTTGTACAACAGTTTGCTTTGTATTAAAAACATGTTATAGAATTTATAAAACTGTATCAAAGCAAAACATGTTCAAGTATTAAGTAGTAAGTACAGAATTATAAAATAATTCACTGGATAAGCAAATGTAATAAACAAGCGCTTCATACAGAGATAGATTGTTACAGAAGCATTTAACTGCCATTTAACATATCATTGACAAGTGCCTAATGATATGGCATGTATCATTGGGCACTTTTAAGTGGGTATACTGAAATTCTTGCACTTTTCTAGTGGGTATACTCGGTATACCTGCGTATCAACAATTTCCTGCGGGATCAGTAAAGTTCTATCTTATCATACATCACTGGGCAATACCAAGCCTAATGTTTGTTTAGATGCAGATGAAGCATTCCATCATTCACTGGAATAAAACATTCACTGGAATAAAACTGTAAAGTTATCTACAGACACCGTGGATATTAATGTGTCTTGGTGTGGGCTGTGCATCAGTGTGTTCATCCAAATGTAAACGGGCACAAGTTCATGTGCACGTCTGGGCACATGTTCCTGTGGTGTGTGTTTATGTGTTTGTACTGGCAGGAAAGTAGGGCCAGTCTCAGATGGCAGGAGCAGACATATTGGTATGTTTCAACCCATTAGCCAATAAAACCACAGGTAATCACCAAAAAAACCTCCAGCTGGACAGGGAGAAGAGCAGGGGATAGAGGGGGAGGAAGCGGGGATAAGGGCAGATAAACAGTCAAATGAGAAAGGGAATGGGAGAAAGGAAGATGAAGAAGGGGGAGGGTGGACTGGGCACTTGGATGTAGGAAGGAATTAACAGTATGTGTGAGCTGGCATTCTTTTTGTGTGTGTGTGCCGCTGCGTGGAGGAAGTGGCTCTGGCAGCTGCTGTTTCTGTGGCGTCAGTCCAGTGACACCTGACAACCTGCATCTATCACTACCTTATTGAGAAAGAGGGACAACGGGGGAAGTGGAAGAGGGCAAAAAAATGGGGCAATGAAAGAAAAAGAGAGAAAACCACAGTGAAAATAAAAAGTACACTGGGGAAAACGTACAAGAGAGAAGGAAAGATGAAGGTAAAGGATGAAAACTGTATGTACAGGTAATAAACAAATTTGTCAGTGGTAAACTTCCTACAGTATGTACATATTTATATTTTAATCCAGAGTGTTGATTGAAATCCCGAGGCAACAGCTTAACGTATTTAGTTCAAATCTGTCTGCTTTATTTGTTCCACCGCTCTCTTTTAACATCCCAAACCGTATCAGAAGTGGAGAGAAGAGGTTTAAGTTTAGAAAGAAAGAAGAAAACACAGCATGAGCATGGTGGGTCTAAGATAGCAAATTCATATGACACAGTCTGCACAATGGAGATCAATTGTCATGCAGCAAGTGGACATTTGCACACACCTCAAAATAAATTGCAGAGGATTTAAAGCCCTCCTATATCTCCCTGTTTTTCACATACACAGTCTTCAAAAACAGATCTGCTTTGGTTTTCCACAGTGTACCATTAGACTCACAAGATGGAAAGGTACACACACACACACGTCCATGCAAAGGGAACATTAAATATCAGATATTACAGCACTTGATTTCCAAACTATTTCCATGCTATGAAGAGTGGTGTTTAAGTGAGCATACAAAAACTATACGGCTAAGTGACACATACAATAGGTTCCATATTTTTATACTTTTCCAAGTGTAGCTGTAATTTAGGTAAACAAAATGCCCTTTTCACAAGCATACCAGTATTACAGGGTGGTACATGTGCAGTTTGAAATGTTATTTTGGTGTACTGTAAAGAAAAGTTTCTTAAATACAATTCCGGTCACTTTTTTTTTTTCACTTCAATATCAGTTTTTAAAAATGTTTACTTCCATCCTGAACTTGCAGTTTTTTATTTATTTAATTGTATTGTTATATTAATTTAATTCTTCATTTTTTATTGTACAACATGCTGCGTTTGATTTTAGTACTGCTTTCTCTCAAAATGGCTCTTCATTTTCATCAATGAGGGCCTACCTGTTTCTTTGAAATAGCAAGGCCTTTTACTGAGTGCCCATTAAGCCAGGCGGCTCCCGTGTCATTAGCACATTTAGGCTCACTGCGAGGGAAGTATCCCACTTAACAGCAGAATTAATCTGGTCCTCCTGTATCATCAGCATATAAGGGCTGGATGTGAGGTAACTAGTCCCATTAGTGGCATCTATTAGAGTGTAAGGCTTCCTTCACCATTTAGCATGTTTAGCCTTTAACTAACAAGGGCAATTAAAGAGTGTCTTTTCTCCCATTAGGAAGTGTTTGAGCATTTAGCCTTTTCCCAAGCTAACTAGCTCCCTAATCAACCCAGTAATGAGAAAACATCCTCTCCACAGCTGCAGTCAATAGTAATCACTGTTTACTCTGTTTCAGTGGGAGATGTATCAGCTTGCTTGGGCACTGTAGCTGTCAGATGGGCATGGGAGGAAGAGATACATTTGTTTTGGTTTAAGATCTTAGCATAGCTATTACTGCAAATGGATTAAAAAAACAAACAAGCTAAATAAGCTCCAAATTGTTGCAACAAATCCTCTAATTGAAGGTAGTAATGAGTAAAAAGGGGATTTTGCTTTTGTGTCTTGTTTTATGTTACAACATAAAATCTGAGTTTTTCTGATCTTTATGCTTTAGGTTTCTGGGGTCTCACAGGTTGTCTCCCTGCCTGTCTGTCTGGCTCTTGATGTATCTATCTGAAATGAAACCTGTCCCTGTGTTCTTCTCCAACATGTCGTGCCACAGGCAACATTGAGTACAGCTGTCCAGCCACCAACGAGTGTGAGATCACCAAGAGGAGACGCAAATCGTGCCAGGCGTGCCGCTTTATGAAGTGTCTGACCGTGGGCATGCTGAGAGAGGGTAAGGGAAAAGGTCTCTTCCTTATTTTTCTCTTATCTTGTTTATGTGTCATATTTTAAAGCTTGTTTGATGTACATGATTTAAAAGAAGCCGGGCCAAATAACTTGTGCCAGCCTAAAAAGCAAATTGTTTGTATCCTGTCAGTGATACTTACAAAACGTTTAATTCTAGCCTTGTACAGAGTGCGAAGGTTTAAGGCTAAATGTAGTCCTATTGTAGAGAAATATTGAAACAAACACTTCCATAATTATAACTAACTACTGTAAAATGTTATTTTGAATGAGCAACAAATACAACAACATACATATTTGTGAAGTACTCTTGTAAATCAAAGTGCATGTGACAACTTCATATAACAATTTCCTCTGCTTATGAGACTTTTCGGTCATACACTTCTGGTCGCTTTCCTAAACTTGTTTTTCTTTTCTTTTTTTAATAGCTATTTCTTTCTTACTTTTTTCCTGACTGATTTTTTTTATCACACCATGTTCTACTTACCTATTGAAACCTAAAAATATATGAGTGTACCAGTGTCCACTTTATGAAACACTTCAGATTGTAAGGGATGAACACTGCATGTATTCTCCTCTTTCACTTTAACAACACAAACTGCACAGAATTATTTATAAATAAATAAAAATTCTCACTGGGTTGCAACCTATTAATAAACTGCATTCATGAGGGAATCTCCAGAACATCTTTTAATTTTGGGGGGCGTTTCAGCTAGTTCATGTAAATCGCTTAAGACTGAACGCCTGTCCATTGACAGACGTTTAGGGTCTTTTAAACGTGTTTTTAAAAAATTGTGCAACAACTTTTCCCTTTAATTAGTCACAGAGTTGTCAAAGGCATCCCCAACGTGTCTACAACCCATCTGAATTTTTCTGTGGTTGTCTCCAACCTATTTCAGGAGTGCTAGACACTCATGGGAATTCTGCTGACAAAATACTTTCAAGGCAAATGTCCAGGTTTAATAAGCACGCTGATTATAATTATTAATTATTAAAAAGCTGTTCCAAATCTGCCTGTCTTTGTTTCAAAGATGCATTCCTACAATTAAATGATGAATATGGGGGGCCGCTGCTAAGATGCATACAAAACGAGCTGAGGTAGGTAGGTGGGCGGCGATGGACAACAAAAAATTGGCACGAGTTCAGTTATGCACACAGTGTGCACACAAATGGGCCGTTATTTTCAAAAGCTAGCCAGGCAGAACACGGTTGCATGGCACACTGGTCACCTGGACACAAACACCGTCAAACTGTAACACAAAATGTACTTATTTTCATGTAATTTTTATCCCAAATTTGAGTCGCCAACGAGTTTCTGAACAGTCCCAGCCCATTGAAATACTGCGTTAAGAGTGAACGCAGTCAAAGGCCTGCCTCCGCACTCCGGCTACACCTTTATTTCACTTCACATAAGGGAGATTAAAATGCAGACAATAACTGATTCTCTCAGCACTTGTTCAGTGATGAAGCAGACCAGAAAACAAGGGAGATCATCTGCCCTATTCACCGCTTTGATTAAATACACTCACTCACTCATTTTCACATTCCCATGTTGCTTTTTGCTTCTTTCTTTTTCTCCTGTCTGCCCACCTCTGACCTTTCTACTCCCACTGCTCTCCCAACTATGAAAAGAGGTAGAGGGGGTGGCAGGGGATGAAGAAGAGGGTAGATGGAGATATAAAGGGGGTGGGGGTGGGAGAAGCCTCAGGGAAGGGAGGAAAGGACAGCGGTGAGGGGGGGAGAAAGAGATAAATTTATAGGAGCTGAGGAGGGGGACCAAGGGAGGATGAGAGGCAGAGAGGGGAGGTTAGTTGAATGAGGCAGAAAGTGTGTGAGAGTAGGGAGAGAGGAGAGGAGAGAAGGGTCAAGGTTGTAATTGATGGGAGACCTGGCCTACGCCCCCCCCTCCTTACAGTGGTCAGGGAGCGTGCATGTGCCGACGCCTGCCAGGTCTCCCTCCGTCCATTGCTGTCTTCATCACTTCCCTGCACTTCTCCCACTCAGGATTACGACACTCTTTCTTTCTGATGCTTTTTTCCCCCGTCTGTCGTTCATTCACTGCCCCATTAAATCACGCCGCCAAATATCCAGTCAACACTAAAAATGAAACGTACCTGCTGCCTGTGGTCAACGAGGAAATGATCCCCTTTAACAGACTGTATGAGCCGGCTTTAAAAATCTTGTTTTAATCACTGCCGGCTAACTTTTGCTTTACTGTGAAACTAAAAACATCTCGTTGTTGTTTTTCTTTCAAACACACACACACACTAACATTCCTAACAAGCTGCTGTCTTAGCATTTGTTCTCCCAGTTGATCTGACATAGCAGAACCTGCATCTCATCCCTCCAGTATTAACTTGTGTATGTGGCCACAAACACACACACAAACACACCCCTGTAGTACCGTGCACTATTGGCAGTTCCAACAATATCATAGTTAACAGATGCAGTCTGCATCCTTCTAATGGACACAGAAACCACATCCCTCTTGTACATAAAGTGTCTACAAGACATTTTATTTATGAGAATGTGTATAAAAAGTGACACGTTGGGGGAAAAAAGGCTTCTTTTATCTACTTGAAAACATTATATTATACTCTCTAAAACTCTAAAACACTAAATAAAGCCATCATTGTCACTTTTTAGGGTTCCCTCTGTGTAAAAATGTAGTATTTGGTGAGCCATTCGGATATTGTAGCAGTAAAGAAAGTTGCATTCCCTGCTCAGAGTTAAAGAAATTCAGTTTTTTACACATCCTCATTTTGAACTTTAAAATAAAGTTGTTGTTTTGTTTTTTTTACCATAATGGGAATATTCTCAGCAGATGCAAGGTATTTCACTGAACTAAATATTAATGAATAGTAAATCCATAATGCTTTTTTTTTTCCATTATATTCTCCAGTATTCCATACCCTGACTAGAAAATCTCACATGGTAATGTGGAAAAGTATATTTTTATATCCCTGAATGCATTAGCGACATGAACAAAGGTAAATGCTGTTTAAAAGTGTTACATAAAATAGATTTAAAAAAAACTAATGTACATTTTTGCATCTTAAATTTTCTAACAGTGTAAAGAGACATAGCCTATCTCTTGAAATCCGAACTGGTTTTAAAAGGGCAAGAGAACCAGCGATAAGTTCGAGATCATACAGACACTGGGAAATAAAACTCACCTGCTCATTTCAGGAATGTGCATTGTTTGTATGGAACTGAGGGACATGTGTTTGTGTGCATCTGCAGGCAAACAAATAGCTTCTTTTTGTTGCTACTGCTCCCCTGCTCTGCACACATATATCACATAGGGCTGCATATCTATACATCAACATGACAGACCCCAGCCACCCCATTTGTTGTGCAGACTGTGAATTTAATACAAGATGGCCAACTCTACATGTGAATAAGGCTCATTTGGAAAACTGATGCAAACATTTACTAACGTTGCCCTTTATTAATTATTTTTGCTTCTTTGGGAAACAGCTGTTTTAGTGTATAGAAAAATTAAACTTTTGTATTATTTTCTAGTCTAATAGTGATGTTTAGCATTAAGTAAAATAAACAGGACAGTTATAACAAAGCAACTACTGACAGGTAAAGTGCATCACACTACTTATTGTGTTAATTCTCTTAGAAAACCTGCATCTTGATGTTTACAGGACTGTTACATCCACACTGTCAACCATTAAATAAGTTATGAATCTATCATAAATTGAAAAAGCTTATCGGCCAGTCTCCTTTGGCTGGCATTGTAGTAGAGGGTGGAACCAAATATGCTCGGGAAGTGCTCATTGAACATGACAAGAAAAACTAGTGGTTCATCTTGTCAAGAGTTTGATTCAATGAGATTTGATTGTGTCTATGGGACGCAATCCTAATCCTAACACAATGCATGAGGTTCAAAGCAAGTATTTCTAACATTACTTTGATTTTTGTTTGTGCTCTGACTGGTCAGATGACAGTATTAGGCAGGTGTTCATACTGGGATGGGTGATTGGTGTGTAACAAATTTTCATGAACGATACTTAAAGAGGGACTAAACTCACCGTCAGAATATAGCTCCGCCCCCATACCAGATTCAAAAACTGCCTCAAAATGGGTGTGTCGAGAGACAATGAGGGGATGAGTTGTGGGGGGGTTATGCTGCGTTCACGCCCCCTCCAGCAACAATCTAAAACAAACTACAACTCTAGCAAACCACTTAAAACTAGCAACAACAAAGAATAATTATGTAGATGTATTTATCTATTCTCACCCAATCTATCCAAAACAAAAGGCTTAAAAAATGAAAATAATACCACAAGGTATTCCATGACAGGGGCTCGAACCTGGGTCGTCCGGATCCCAAACCTGCACCTCCACCACTGCCCCAACTGGCATTCAGGTATCACTCGTCCATTGCACAATAAGAAAACAAATACGACCAAATAGTTTCGATGAAGTGAAAAATATTCTTAGAATAAATAGGTTAAAATACACAAATAACTAGTGCCATTCCAAAAACTGTAATATGCTTTGTTGCAGTTCTTTTCCGGAGTGCAATGTGCCACTTCCATATAAGGTATGAACTGCAGCGAGGACCTTCTCATCTCTGCAGGGGATTGGCTCTGCTTGAACCAAGTTCGTGACGTCAGAGTGTACAAGACACGTCAATGAGAAAATTAAGGTGCAATTCCTCTGTTCAACCCATAGGGTTACCATAAACACGTTTTTAGACCAAATATTGCCGATTTTAACAAATAAGCACAAAAACCTGAAAATAAACACAGACATAGTGCTATACAACATTTTACACACATTCTAGGGAGTTTATCAGCTAAAAAAAGTTAATTTTGAGTTTAGTTCCTCTTTAAAGAAAGGCCTTTAATTCTTTAAAGGAATGCCCACCGCCTCTCATGCCCGATTTTGAACTAAAAGCATCTTGTGTTAAGAAATGATAAGTTGTCTGGTCAAACCTTGAGAAGAACAATATGCACAATTTCATGCTATTTTACACAATCTGTAGTGCTTGGAGTAGGACCAGCAAAACTGAGCTGGATATCTGTTAAACTGGCTGAGCTCACAGACGAGTTTGTGGTTTAAAAAGTCAGGCGGACAAGAATTAAAGCGTTGTAATGCACTACTTGATGAAGTCCAACGTGTGCATCTTCAGCTGGTCAGTGAAGACAAAGATACCTGCAGCTTTTCCAACACATACATTTGTGCACAGAGCATCTTCACCCATCACCTTCACAGCAGGGAGGCAACAAACAACAGATAAAATAAATTACAGCTCCGACTGCTGCTGCTGCACGGAGTAATTAGACACAAGCACAGGGTTACTTCAGTGCAGCTAAACAACATTTCAACTGAATAAAGTAAACCTGTGTCAAGGCAATGGAGCAATAGGAATTAAACAAGAAGACAGGGATTCAAATTACAATAAATAAAAAATGCAAATGTTGCTAGTATTTGAATATAATGTTGGTAGCTGAGATCATTCCCAAAACATCCTCTGAGTGTAACACCTCAACACAAGATCTTCATCTAAAACTGTCGAAAGGCGATGGGGAGCTCCCATTCCTTAGAGGCATTTGAAGACATTCTGGGAATCCTAGTTTCCCTGCCATAACCACGTTCCCCCCAGCTGATTGTCATTCTGTCATCCACCTATCCACACCTGCACCTAGCCCTGATAACATCTCTGCTGGACACTTATACCCCTGACAGTCACTCATCCGACGCTGGAACATTATGACACCTTTGGTAACTTAAGTGAAAGCAGAAAAAACTTCCTCTTGTGGTATTTGTACTAACTTTTTGTGAATTCTCTTGTAACTTCCACGTCCTGTTCCTTTGTGTCTCCCGAATCCGCCTCGCTCCTCGTGACCTCGCCCTGTTCTGTTCCTGCAAACGCCAAACCTCAGCCTGGACCAAACACCGAGCACCTTCAACCTGTCACTCACTCCAATCTTACTCACCTTTCTGGATCACATCTTCATCTTCCTCTGGAATGCTGGAACCTCGTTTCGCCCCCCTCTTCGACGTTACCTACAAACAACCAAAAGAAAAACAGATAACTTTCTACCATCACATATCTTGAAGACTGCCCATAGTCACCGTCTCCCCCTTTCCCTCACAGCAACAAATTCTTCAGTCACATAGTAAAGAAACTCATTATCCTTTTACCTTTGAGTCTGTGTCTCATCACTCTGCTAATTTGAGGTCATTAAACCAAACGTCATAGTCACCCTTTTTAGTCTTTTTATCATTTTCCTCAACCATTAATCAGTGCAGAGCCTATTTGTCCCATGTCACAAATTAAAGAGGGGAAGTTGAAAATACCCTCCATTTGTCCATGCATGTTGCAAGCATGATCATAATTTGGGAAAAAAGTAAGATAACAAAATTGGGTTGCTTCATCAAAATCCAAGATGGCCACCACCTTTA
>JARVJN010000834.1:17398275-17409759 GCA_031763805.1 Argolebias nigripinnis | reverse complement strand
ATTAAGTAAAAGTGGGAAAATAGGTTTATTTCAGCATTTTATTTCTTTCAGCATTTTATTTATTTATTTAATTTTGGCTAAAACGGCTCCCCATACATATAGCAGTTCTGAAGAATGTTAAAATGAACTTTGGACTGATTTTGTCTTAAAATTAGGGGTTTATGTTATAAACATGCAATACCATCATGTTAAATGCATAGGCCTACAAAACCACCAACCAAGGCCTCGGCTATCAAGGGAACAGGGCCTACAGTGAGGGTTTGTTGTCTCTGGAGTCTTTTCTTTAAATATACATTGAAACGTTTTTTCCTTCTCTTTAAAAAGGAGTTTGAAGAGGTTGGAAAAGTCAAGTCAGCATTTCTGCTTCCTGAAACATTTCACAATACTATAAAATAAAACTTTACAAGCAATACTCTTCCTTAATCTGCCCAGTAACCTCAAAACCTTACAGTGGAATTTGAACATTTTTATGTGTTTCTGAGTAATTTTCTTCTCTTTAGTCCTGTGGCAGCCTGTCTAAAGATGACTTAAAGGTTTTAGGTTGTAAAAAGCAGTACTGCTGACAGTCCTTATTACAATGTGCAGGTTTCTTATGTTGTTCCAGATGAACACAGAAGTGTTGTCTATTGAGGCTGTTGTTAGTGAAGAAACAAGTTTTGTCTGTTCGATATGTTTCTTTGGCAACCTCAAGGTGACAACAAGAAAATCGCGTTTCTTTGCTCCGTCCTAGAGAAAACTTGAATAAAAATATTAAAACTGGAGATAAATCTAAAACTAATTACATAGCAGTCAGGTTGAAAACTACTGGTATTGTTTGTGCAAGATTTTACCCTGAAAAACTATTTTTTAACCAAATAAAGAAATAATAAAATAAAGTCCAGCTAAACAGATTACCTTAATATGGCATGACGATTAAAAAAAATTTTTTTTAACTTTCGTCGGAAATCAATATATCAATCACCCAACATTATACAAAAAATGCTTTATTTGAATTTAAAAAGCTACATGGAAAATACAGGTGATTTAAAAAAAACTCGTAAGACTCTAAATTGGGGTGTCAAACTCAGTAATAAATGGGGGCCAAAATTCAAAGCTTTTTTAAAGCCAAGGGACAATTTCAGTCAATATAATAGCTCCAGTCAAATACCCGACAGCTTTTCTTGGTTACAGCTCCTCAACAAAGTTGATTGCCATATTTTTCAGACAATAAGTTGTGCTATTTTGCATCATTTGCATCCCCTGCGATTTCTACGCCAAAGCGACGTATTTATGGATTTTCCCCCCATAATTAATAAAATTTTGGCTGAAATATGACTGTTTTCACTCATTTTAACTGAAAATATTGAGCACTAACATTTTCAGCCACTAGATGTCACTCGAGAAGTATGGCATGCTGTTATTTATTTATTTACTTATTTATTTAATTTGTATTTATTTATTGAATTTATTCATTTTATAATAAGCAAATACAAATAAAAACAATATCATATTTAGTATGAAAAAACAAAATATAAAATGAAAGGGAGCAGAAAGAAGAAAAAAAATCTTATTTTGTCTGTCCCTTTTTAAGACAATCAATTCAAACATTAATTATCTATAGGTAACAAAGCAAAAATGAATAACTCATCTTAATTTCTTATTTAAATACATTACATATTAAACTACGTCATGTATATATTTTTTAACAGTTTTTGATCATTTTCTTAAAAACAAACATTGACCTTGCCCTTTTCACATTATACATTTATGTCATGTAATAGGTAAAAGTGGCTATTAATGACACAGGAGGAGGTAAAAGTGGCTATTAATGACACAGTTGGCTTGCCATAGCCTGTCACTGTGGTCCAGCTTGCCTGGAGCAACCGTCAAATCCGCTTTATTTCATTTTTAGGTGCTTATCTTGTGAAATTTCGAAGAAATGCTCAGCGTTGCTCCTTCCTGATTTCCTCCCTCAGTCCCGGAGAACCGAGGCAGTGAATATTTTTGAAATGCAGCTGATTTGACCGTCAAAGTGCATTTATTAAGGAAAAAGTTAGACTGAGACACACCTTTACTATAATTTCGAGCAGGCAAATAATTATTTTTAAGTGTTAATCTTGTTTAATTCTTGTTCAAGTCCTCCCGATGCAAGCTCCTGCAGCTGCCATTTTGCAGCCAATCAATTTTGGGCACAACACCAGACCACATTTCCGGGTTAGGCCCACGTTTCCAGGTTGTCAGTGGTGACGCATGACATATGTGATGTGTCAGCGTTGACGCATAATAGATGCGACGTATACAGCAAAGAGATATACTTGTGGATTTTTCCACTTTAATAGACATACTTGGACCAATGCAACTTTTAGGGCGGTGCGATGTGTACGGCAGAAAATACGGTACTGCCAAAAAGTTATCTGATCGCACAGCTGAACCTGAATGTCTAACAAACAAAATGTCAAAGGAAAGATAACTGAATCAGGTTTTAAGGATCATATCTGCAGATGTCTTGACACGCACAGGTATGAAGTGTTCTCACATGCTCATGCTGCAAAAACTAATGAAAGAGCAAAACCTTAAACAAAGGCTGAGGCAAATGTACAAAGTCAGCAGCAGGATCCTGTGACCTCATTGTGACAGAGCACACATATATCTACAGTAGATGAGTAACAGGTGGGTGGACAGGATGCCTTTTCCATGTAACCTCATTTATTCTCTTTGTATTTAATATTTGATTTGTACGTCAGCTGTAACAAACGGCTGAAAATGGGACAGATGGAGGCACAAATAAATAAATAAAACCCACGTGCCAAACTAAGAAAACATCCGCAGATCTCACACATACGCTGATGAAGCCTGTCTTCTGTTTGCTTGGATTGTTAAATATGTCAGAACAAAAACAGAAGGTGATGTCAGCTTTAGATCAAAGATCACACTCTTTCTCTCAAATCTTGAAAATATTTGGATTAAAATAATTTGTACTAAAAAGCTCACAAAACAGATCCATGTGCTGCAGTGCATCGTTTCCTTCAGAGGACTACGTGGGAGGTTTATTACTCTGTATTTGACTATTCTTACCACAGACAGGAAACAGGCAAAACAGTATGACCACCTGCGCTCCTTATCAGCTGAACTTGGCTCGATAACAGGTTGCTGCTTACCCGACTGTGAAGATCTGAAGACACCATCTTCAGATTTCTGACACAAGCTACAAGAGTTCGTCTTCAAGATAAATTGAACAAAGTGGGCCGTTCGGTTTTCTCTTGATGCTATAAGCAGCTCTTTGAAAAATGTATTTTCTCTTCGTGCATCTCATGAACAATGAATGTCCCTGTTCCTGTTAACTTCCACAACAGCTCGTCTTCAGAGAAGAAAATCACTGTAGGAACAAAGCAATCCAGTTTAGAGCACAAACATGGATGGAACATGCTGTTGCGTTTAACCACAAAGGTTTGACAAATGACAGAGAGGTTGTCAAAGATCCAACCACCCAAAACAGGACTTTTCACGCCAGAGATAAAGATTTCTTGGCAAAGTCTCGGTGTTTATCTCCTTATATCAACACAACTGTGTGCCGAGAGCAAATTAAACGTCACTAGGTTTTACAGCTTGCACTTCAGCTCCAACTGGTGAAGGCAGTTTTAAGATTTATTGGTTGTACTGTATAGCATTTTTCCCTCCATGTTTAAATGTGACTTATGCTGTAAAATGAGTCAGTGATTATAGACTTTCAATTAATCACTTTATTTTAGGGATGCATGATATTGGATTTTTGGTTGATATCCGATATGCCGACATGTTAAAACTTATTTAGCCGATAACTGATACATACACTGATTGTTTTTTCTAGACTTACTTACATAGCTTTTTCTGCTGTTGAATGCTACATTATTCTGCATGGTCTTTGTTAATTTGGCCCGCTACCAAATGCAGATACCAACAAGGGGCTGAAAATGATGTAACACTTCAACTTGGATTATGTTTAATGTCACATTTATTCATGACATGTACTCTCTCTAACACAATGACCACACTTGTACTGTACAAATATGTAAAGTTTCACAAATCCAAAATTAACGGTGCACGTGATGTTATAACAATGTGCTGAAACAGTACCTTTTATATCGGTGCATTATTTTGATGGAATGGCCAAAGTCCGATATTTAACTTTATGGCTAATATTGGACGATATGATACAAGCCAATAATATCGTGCATCCCTACTTTATTTATAATGTTAGGCTTATTAAACATTATAATTCTTTTTTTCTTCTTCCAGTAAATCAATTATAGATTTTAAACTCCAATAAAGCCAAAAAATAAAATAAAATCAGTGCAGGTGTTAGCGCTATTTATGATGTGGAAGGAAAAGTCTACAACTTCCTGGTTCTATAACTATTAAAATAATCTTGTCTAAAATTTCACAGACATCTGAGAATGTACTAATAAATAACTAGATAAACTTGGAAGAGGCTTTTCAAGAGTGACTGAGCTGCTCATTCACATTTTTTTTCTGTTAAATCATTCCTTCAGTGAAAACAATTTAACGTAACTGTAAGCATTTAACTGCATCCAAAGTCAACTCATCTTTTGAATATTTACTCCAAATAAAAGGTTGGCTGAAACTTGCAAAGCAGCACAAATCATGTGTGCGACATGTTAACTCATATTGTTTTACTACATGATGGCACATTTAGTGCACTTCAAGAGACTTTGGACACATTACTCACCCAGAATACAATAAAAGTCTCTGCTGGAGACCAGACTGGAGAAGAAAAAAAAAGCATTTCTATTTTTTTACAGGAAGAGTAGGAGACACCAAGACCAGGACAGGGCAAGTAACGTTAATTTAAACTAGAGACGGTTTCTGTGGAGCGCCTAAGAACACAAAGCCTACCCTTTGTAATGGCTTTTGAATAAACAAATTATATTCATTGTCATGTTACTAGCAGCAGTCAGTGTTTGTAACATGTTGTTTCTGTCATCAACTAACATGGCTGAAGTTTCAAGAGACTTTAAATCAAGAGTTAAATGACAAAACTGATCAGAAAGCTGCTTGGAGGCCCAGGAGCTCTTTAGCCCAACAGCTAAGGAGCAACAAGATTATAATCACATTTCATTACAACACCCTTTATAGTTTAAAAGTGTGGGCATGGGGGTGGCAACAAGTTTTAAGGTCTGGATAAATTTCAAAAACAAGAAAATCTCTTATTTTTAACCTTGTATGAAAAATATCCTTTGGTCTGAACTCCTCAAACATAATTCAGAAACATAACTGTAAGGAAAACGACAAAAGAACAACTGAGTGTTTTTCTTTTGCTAAAACTGAAGGGAATCCCAGAAAGACCAACAATTTCATGAGAACCCAGCAGATCACTGCCAGGAAGCTGAAGATAGAGGATTTTAACCTCAACGCAACTCATGAATTCATGGCATTTAGTGTGTTAAATTCAGTAAAAGAATGTTAAAAAAAAAAAAAAAGTTAAACGGAAAAAAAAATTTTTGCTTCACTGTCTCAGCCAAAGTTGCTTCATCATAGTTATGTGCAGATATACGCAAACACCGTTGTACTTTTTTTAAATTCTCATTGCAATTTCTGATTTGACTTTACATTCTTCTTAAAAGTCATTTCAGTGAGCAAACCTCATATAATCCTGGAAATGTTTCTTGCATCACATCAGTTTCCTTTGTTGCATCATAAACCCCATATTTTAACAAGGACGTAAAAACTTCCATAGTCGTTGCATTTTTTTTTCCCTTAAAGAGCCGTATGCTTCTTTTCCTTGCCTCCTAAATGTAACATCAGCTGTCCCTGATGTAAAAGAGCCTGTCAAACGTACACACACACCAACACATCTGCAGCTCCTCCAACAGAGCACCACAATCCTTCTCATGAGATTCCCAGCTAGGACATTCCGAGGCCCAGATGAGAGTGTGGGAACAATTTATGGTTAAAATTATTATATTTGACAACATCGTCACAAAAAACAATTAGATTCTAAATTTACACACGGATTAAGAGATGCATCTGTCAAAACTGATCATTTTAAACAGCATGCACACACAATAAGGTATACCGGTACTAAATTCTTTCTTTGCAAACAGTTCACAACCCTCTCACTGTTTGCCTCGTGAAACCACATTCACTTTGTTCATAGCACTGAAGCACTCAGGTTGAGATTGTGTTATGTGTTGACTCCGTAAACATATCGAGCTGCTGTAGCTTCAAGCTGTTTCAAAGCCACAGGTTTTAAAGGTATGCTGCTCTTCTGCAGCTACACAACAGCAGGAGGAACTCTACTGTGTGCAGTCAATATGATGAAAGTGTGTGTGAAGACATTTCACTAAAGACCAGAAACAAAAAGTGCACCGTTTCCATCTTGTTTTGCGCGTTTCCAACCAAACAGCGAAAACGCATTTTGTGACCTGAATGAGGCATCGTCTCCCTCAACGACAATAATTATGCGATCTGCAAAAACAACTTTTCTACAGGAAATTTGCTAAAAAATAACTATATAAATAGTCATATGTTGGAAACCATGCTGCCTGGGATGACAGACGTATGCACCGATAAAGCCAAAGTGAATTGTTTTCAGACTGGAGCTGCAGATAACACACAGACTTTCACACAAGAGTCACATTCATCACTGCACTGATTCAGATGTGCTCATCTCTCTTCTTTAGTTTTCTCCAGCTTACAGAGCTTCAGTTCCACCCCCCACCCCCGGAAAAATAAACTACGGTAAGTCTAACGTGCAGAAAAAAAGTCAGTGAGTCAGCAGAAACTTTTAGGTGAGAGCTGTGTGTATGAATTATTCTGCCATGACTGTTCACAAGCATGTGTGTGTGACTTGCTCCTGCAATCATTCTTCTATTCGCCTTTTTGCCACATCAAATCTACATAACACGGACACGAGCATTTGTTTTATGCAGGAACCTTTACAGCAGTGCTTCCCAGGAGGGCTGCACCGATAAATCGGCCCCGATTTCCTTAATTCTGGGAAACCGTCCGATACTTGCACGAAAAACCGATTTTACAGATTTATTCATTTTTTGTTTGTTTGTTTGTTTCAACAATTGTCTGAACTTCCTTGATATTTCAGAGCACTACCTCGTGGCCAGTTAAAACCAGTTTGTTTTGTTTCTGGAATATTGTTCAAGGGTATGTTTTTTAACAAAATAATATTAGAAAATTGAAGGTGCGTTGTGAACTTATAACACCTGACAGTTATACAACAAAATCTGTATCAGCCAAAATTGGAATTGGCAGCTCAGACTTTAGAAATCGGTGATCGTGATCGGCCAGAAAACTGTGATCGGTGCACCCCTAGTTCCCAACACGGGTCCCTGAGGAACACCATCCTGTATGTTTTAGTTGTTTCTCTGCTCCAACACAGCTGATTCAGTGATTTAATTACTTCATGTTCTGCAGAAGCCTGTTAATCACCTGTTCATTCAAATCAGGTGTGTTGGAGCAGAGAAGCAACTAAACCATGCAGGATGGTGTTCCTCAAGGACCAGTGTTGGGAACCACTAATTTAAATACAGTAGTTGCATGCCTCATAAAAATATTTTGAAATGGTGCCTTTCACTTCTTTGCCTAGCTGTTCATACAACTTACCGATCAACTGAGAAGCTTGTTTCACAAAAGTTGGCCGAAAGAAAAAGAAGACACAATCCCTCTTAGGTTAATCCAACTGAAAATACTTTAATGGGGCATCCTGGTGAGGCAGCCGGCTCATGTGTGCAACACAACCTTCTCAATAACATTTGAGTAGGATGTTAATGCCTCAGAGTTGGAAGTAGGGCTGGACGATATGGCCAAATTTTTTAATCACAATATATTTCTTAATTTCGGTCGATAGCGATATAATTCAATATCGATACAAACAATATAAAAGCCTAAAAAAACTATAAACTATACAAATAAATTAATGTTCAACTTTTATTTGCATTTAGCCTCCCAAAAAAAATGGAAATCACCATCAAATAAACGTAAAATTATCAACTCAATACTGTAAATCTCAGTCGGGTCGTTTCACCATCCATCCGGAGGGCTTCATCAGTCAGAGGAGTTCCAGCAAACGGTTTCCCCACCAAGCAGTAAACACCTTAAGTGGACCAACCAGTTTACTGGAGTCAAGATGGTTTCTGGGGACCGTCCTGTCTCTCGTCTACTCCTCCCAGGCAGGCAGCCACAGCCAATGTGGTTCAAGACAAGAAAGTTCATGCTCAATAAACCAGGAACCAAATCCGATAATTCTCGGTCAGGTCATCTGGACGGTTTCTTTTTTATAGAAATGTTTCACTCTCCATCCAGTTACATTACATTACATCTGCTGTAATGGTCCCAGTCTGCTGGACAAGTTAACTGTGCAGTAAACATTTCCTTCATACAATAAAATGAATTAAAAAGAAACGTACACAGGACTAGTTTTCATCTCAGCTCAAGCTGCTGCAGAACATCAGCTAAAAGTGTAAACACCGTTTATTGCTCAGCAAACTGTGTTAGTCTGCGTTTCTGAAACATTTCTTGACTTTGTTTCCTGTGCTAATTCTGTCTGTCGAGCTTTGCCTCTACTTTTCTTCTCCTGGGCACCAGAGAGCTTTGCTTGTTTACCGTACATACTGTTCACATTTTGGGGAAAATCCATAACTTGACATGTATGACAATGAAATGAGGTGTAGATTCAGCAATAGCGAAAACAGGATTTATTATTATTTTTTATATAGTTTTGTCAGTCAGTGTAGGTGGTGTGGGACACTTGAGTAGGCCGCCTGTTGAGAAGGCAGAACACTATCCTCCTGAGTACAACAATGCACTTACAGAGACATGGGTTTGTTCTGAGTTCAGCTGCTGAGAGTTTCCCAAAGCTTCCTGCAATTCTATCTACATGTACTGTACTGAGTTGTGAGTGTGAGAGAAAAGATTTGTTGCTCAGAAAAGAAAAACATTATACAAAGAAGAATTTACAGCCACTGGTTCAAAGGAGAAAGTTGGGTTTGGATGCAAAAAACAAATCACAAAAAAGTTTTTACTTCTTATAATGTGGTTTGAAAAGAACCAACATTCACTTTGTTGTACCGGTAGTAAAGCATCAACATGAACAGATTTCCTTTCCATTTACATTAAGCTAACAATTCCAGTAAACTTAAAACGTAATGGAGATGAGGTACCACTTTAAAATAAGGCTCCACTTTTAGATGGCTAATAATCATTAATAGTTGTTTATTAGGCATTAATTAAGTGTGACAGAGACAAAACTGGCCAGTTTCTTGTCAAATAATGATCTAAATCTGTTCACCTACCATATATATTTCATCTAGAGTCGTTATATTAAACATTTCAAACTACCGGTAAGTTATTACCTTGTAAGCACAATAAACATTTGTAAACTTCATTTTTTTAGGATATAATATTAGTTGTAGATACATATAATTCAGTGATAAAGTACAATATTATATGTTAATATTATATGTTATTATGTTATGTACTACTCCATTGCTTTCAATGGCTGCTGATTTATATTGGATCGTTTATTTATGATCTGCAATGTTTTTATGTCTTCCGTGTTGTACTTCATTGTCTGTGTTGCCTGTTTGTTTGTTCAGCACTTTGGTGTGGACTTGTTCCTGTTGAAAGTGCTTTATAAATGAAATGGTATGGTATGGTATGGTTAAAGAAATACTGTATGTTTATTGTGCATACAAGGTAGTAACTTAGTCTGAAATGTTTGATATAACAACTCTAGATAAAATATATAGGTGAACAGATTTGGCTCACTAATTGGTAAGAACCTGGTCAGTTTTGTCTCAGTCAACCTTAATTAATGCATAATAAGCAGTTATTATTTATAAATATTTACAGTGGAATTAATAATGTATCTATAAACTATTTACGGTAGTAGCATCTATAAGGGAAGCCTTATTGTAAAGTGGTACCAAAGAGCATTGTTCACAGCAACAAAATGTTTCCATCCATGCTGCAAAAAATCTGATCAAAAACTAAAATCATGAGTTTGATTAAGTTAGCTCTTGATCTCTTGGGGGGGGGGTCATTGTAATGCTGTAGCAGAAAGATGGCTTCTATTTTCGTCAAAAGTGTCTTTAAATTGGCATTCACGCGTCAAACAAGGACCAAATCTCTTAAATAGGGAACTTTTTGATCTTTGATCGGAGTAGCCGGAGTGTCAGCGGAGTGTGACCAAGCTGAGGAAGAAGCCAGCTGAACTAATCTCCCTCACACATATACTGCCTCAGAAGTGGCCATTTGACTTATCCGCTGTAACAAAGTGAATCCCGAACGCACCTCGCAGAGATCAGGATCAGCGGTGACACCTGAGTGTTCATCTTTGTCAGGTGGAATGGCTGTGTGACCAGTGAGAGGGGTGACTGGAGTCCTGGCTTTAGGCTGGCATACACATAAATATTAAATGAGTCCGAGTCTGCGACTCTTACATCAAACTGACGTTAAGAACCAGCAGCAAGAGCGGGACCCTGCTGTCGCCTTGTATCATTGACATCTGGAGGCCAACGACTGGACTAGAACGAACTTTGCAATACAGTATGGAGTACTCCATATTTACTGCAGAGTTTGGTGTAAAAGCTTTAAATTATCCCTTTTTCATCATATTTTACTTCCAATGAGCCAGACTTGGTTGTACTGTACATTTACTCTCATTTCTTGGTATATTTTCTTTGTAGTAGCACAAACAAGGTGATTTTTAAACGGCTTTTCGCTGAACACTTGCATCCTGTCAAAATATTAACCAATACATTTCCCAGCTCCTGTTTCAGGTATTTGCTGCATTAGTCCTACTTCACAAAATACAACTTTCAGATACTGACCATCTGCTGGAGATAATTTTGTTTTAGGTCTGACACTTGATTTCTTTGTCCTCCACTTGTCCAGTTTCCTATTTTTAAAGCACACACTGCAAAGTATGTTGATATGGTCAGGTACAAAGACTGGCTGGAAGATGAGTAGGGAAAGCAGTCTGAAGAAAAACTGACGGACGCTCGGAAAACCTGGAAAACTGTAGAACAAAACCACCTTAAAAAGTTTTTAAATGTCTGACTTCTTAGACATATAAAAATCCAGGGCCTGGTGAAATGTTTGCACAATAATGCAAATTTATAAATTTTATGTCTGTAATGATGTTTCTATTGAGTTGGGTGATTGTATTTCAGTTTTTAGCAAAAAAATGTTTTTTATTAAGCTTTTTTTGTTTGTTTCTTTTTAAAATAACATAATTATGTACATAAGCTTATACATTTGCATTAAAGCTTTCTGCATAAAAAAAAAAGAATCAGAAAATACAAACCGGATTCCAAAAAAGTTGGGGCACTAAACAAATTTTGAATAAAAACCGAATGCAATGATGTGGAGATGGCAAATGTCAATATTTTATTCATAATAGAACATAGATGATAGATCAAAAGTTTAATCTGAGTAAATGTAACATTTTAAAGGAAAAATATGTTGATTCAAAATTTCACAGTGTCAACA
>JARVJN010000834.1:17362068-17374981 GCA_031763805.1 Argolebias nigripinnis | reverse complement strand
AAGTCTGAAAGAGCCGCTGCAGAGGGACCAAAGAGCCGCATGTGGCTCCAGAGCCGCAGGTTGCAGACCCCTGGTCTGGGACCAGAGTCAGCTTGTCTGAAGTTTTTCAACCAGAAGGTGGAATATTACCTTTTGTTTGGGGGTGAGTCTCCACCTCAAGTGGAGGAGTTCAGGCACGAGTGTTGGCAGGATGGAGCTGGAGTTACGTCGATGCCCACAGTGATGATGGTGTTCCTCATGAAGCTGAGCTGAAAGATGAAGCACTTGACTCACTGATCCATCCAATCCTCACCTAAAGTCAGGAGAGATCATGACCAAAAGAACAAAGCAGCTGAAATGAACTTCCTCTGTCGACCTTAACTTTGGAGATAAGACGAGGAGCTCTGTGTAGAGCAGCTAAGGAGTCCATCAGCTGAGACGCTCAGGTGTCTGTAGGACGCCTCCTGGACGTCTTCCACTGGAGATATTCCAGGAACATCCTACAGGGAGGAGATCCTCGGGCAGACCCAGAACTACCTGGAAGGATTATATATCCTCTCTGGGCTGGATACATATAGGATCTCCCAGGAGGGACGAGTTTGGACCATAATACTTTATTGATAACGTCTGCTCAACAATTCCATTTATTAAAATAGTTTTGGGGTTTTAATTGCCACTTTTACTTGTTCCTCAGTTCCTGGTTGCTGGAACATGAAAATCACCCCCCAAAAAAGTCTGAGCATAAGACAAATGTCTGTCTTTGTAGGTTTTTCTAAGGACGGCCAACATCAACACTTTTCTGTCCTAAAGATGGAGATGGTGAAATAATATCCTTGTCCAGGTCGGAGGCTGGCTTTGTGGCGTTTCAGCAGAACTAAAACTCGGTGACGACAGGCCGAGGTGCTGAAAACTGGTCCTCACAGAAGATGGTGGAGCCACCCCACTCCCCCTCACCGCCCCACTCGCCTGTTTGCTTTTAGGTTGGAACAGCTAACTAGCTCTGCTCTAAACACTCCCTCCACCCTCCACAGGCGTCCTCTGTAGCTGACCCGCAATAATTTTTCTGTTTACTTCACTTAGTGTGTCGTAGTTGAACAGATCAAACATGCTTCTAAGCTGCGGGTTTGTTTACTCCGGCTCTGACCCACACCCAACCAGGGACACACAAGCACTGCAGCTTTTTCAACATTTGGCCTCCCCCCCACACACACCCCCTCTTCTTCTTTTCATCTGGAACACAGATTTCTCCTGCCTCCCCTTTCCCTCCTCATCTGACTTTGGGTCAACCGAGTCAACTCTTTGCTCTTCAAAGGTTTTGTTTAGAAGACGTCCAAAGTTTTGCAGCAAGCTCTTCATCTGCATCTGCACGCTCAACCAGAATCCTGATTCCCTGATTGCTTTTATGAGATGTTAACTTTTTTTTTCTTAGGAAGACACTCGAAACACTTTTCTTAATTTTTCTTCATGTTGCTTCTCTAATTCTTTACATTCAAGCAGAGTCACGCACAGAAATAAGCATGCTCTTTTTATTAAATTCACATTAATTTGTATGCTGGCTCGTGCTGAGTGTGATGTGAAGACAGGTCCACGCCTTCTCCAGGAAGACCAGCACGCATGAGCCCTCAGCTCTTAAAAAAAAAGAGTCATTTACAGTATTAAATATTTAGCTGTCTGCAGGTTGAGATCATTAATAGATAGTCTGGTGGAGAGCAGCTCGGCAATGTGAAAAAAAGCTAAATATGTTGATGTCGTTATAGTGTTACCCTACACCACAATCCTTTATTTAATGGGCAGCAAAACTTACTTGGAGGGGTGGAACGACAGAGGAACAAAACATGGCAGGCTGGAAAGCACAATCCACAGACAAAGGAATAAGTCAGACATGCTGAATATACAGGTAGTCCTCGACTTACGACGGAGTTCTGTTCTTACGCTCCGTCGTAACTCGGATTTCGACGTAACTCGAAACATACGTCCAAACTGCACCTTATACGTACAGTACTGTATTTTACCAAGTACTTAGCCTATCCTAACACAGTACCCTACATAATTATCAAAAAACACATACATTTGAGAGACATAATGAAGTGAAAAAAGAGTTAATTTCCTACTCTGGAATGCTGGTGAAGCCTTTTCCTCCATTCCTCCATCTCTCCTCCGGATTCTCCATTTGTTTACGTTGTAAAACCGCCGTGCATAAAACAGCTACTTTTCCACAGCTGCTGCGTGTCCAGCTTGCTCCATCAAGTTTTGTTTTGTTTTTTGAATATTCAGTGGACCAGACTTAGCTTTTTTAGAGAATACAGGCAGCTGTAGCTACCGCAGCTAGCAAAACCGGAAACAGACGGAAACTGCATAAATCGGCTTCAAAATAAAAAAATTCAAAATATATATATTTTTTTTTAATGGAGATGCGTGTCGTAACCACGAAACGTCGTAACTCAAGGCCGCCGTAAGTCGAGGACTACCTGTAAATGAAAATGAGGTCGATAATTTTCATTTATCATTTGATTGATTGATTGATTTATTGTTTATCACGACAGGCTAATTTCTAAATTTAATAAACAGTAAAAACAAACACTTCTTGCTGTTAGGAAAGCGTCATAAAAACAACTACTAGAGCCCATAGGATACAAAATGCAACTTGTCTTAGATTTAAAATTACAGCTTCAGTGTCAGTTTTTGCTTTTCCATGAGACCTAGAATATTGTCTGTAACACTCTGTGTGTTGTTTTTGTTCTCAGAATCCAAAGATCCTACTTTTGGATGAAGCCACCAGGTAAGAGACGGAGACATGGAGTCTGATCAGTCACACTGTTTTGTCAGTAGTTACTTACTTTTAAAAACATTTTTACTTTGCTTGTAACAAATTTCCTGTTTGTCCTCCTTCAGCGCCCTTGATGCTGAGAACGAGTTCCTCGTGCAGGAGGCGTTGGAGCGCCTGATGGAAGGTAGATCTCACCATCTTTTCTTCCCGTCCTGTTCCACTCATCTGTAAACTCCATCATCAAGCTAACATGCAGCGTTCTTGTCCCCTTCTGGTTCGATGTGCAGGGAGGACTGTCGTGATCATTGCTCACCGTCTGTCCACCATTAAGAACGCCGACTGTGTCGCCGTGATTGATCACCGGCATGTAGCCGAGTGCGGCCCCCCCACAGAGCTGCTGGGGAACAGGGAGGGGATGTTCAGGAAACTGATGGAGAAACAGGCGTTTCTGCAGGAAGAGCAGCAGCGAGCCCTTCTCTGAAAGGAGGAAACGGAGGAAGACGTCTACGTGAGTCTAATCAAAAGGAAACGAAAACTTGAAGCTCAGTTCCAGGAAGTTCCTCGTTCTGTCTCACTGAAGTGAGTCGGTGTGTCGGATGAAAGCTGAAATGAGAATTATTGAAGTTGTTTAAAGAAATGGTTGAGAAAGTATCTTTACAGAAAAAGTCTCTTCAGGTCTCTGTTGAAAATGAGTCCTCGTGACTCAATGAGACTAACCTGTATAAAGGTTGGATGCAAAGGAAGCTGTGGTGAGGTCAGACACACTGAAACTATTTTTAGATCTATTATAACTTGAAAGAAAATATCATCTCATATCTTTTTCACTCTGCTGTGGAAAGCTGTGTTATCTTTTCACCAAAGTCAGTGTAATATGAGCAATGCAGCACTACAACTATAATAGAAAATATGTGTCTATTTTATTTTACTATTTTTTATATATATTTTTTTTATCTTGAAGCTCACAGACGGGGAGCGTTTTCTTGTCATTTTCCAGCCTTAACAAAGCAGCTACATGTTGTCGCGTTGTTGTAAACCAGGACTGAACACAATTCTGACCTGTTTTGATCAATGTTTGCACAAATTGTTGTCGAAAATATCAAGTGTCGAACTAGAAATCTCAAAGTGAGTCTTTGTCTACGTATTCTTTTTTTAAAGTGTTATTTACTGTTTTAGTTCTGTTTGTTTTTTCATTCAAACTTCTGCCACACAACTTAAAATTTCATCATCTTTACGGCAGCTGAGAGGGGTGGTCTGTCAACATTCATCCTCACAGTTCTTTCCAAAATGTGCCCTTTGTTAATCAGAGTAATCAGATTACAGCTGCATATCTTATTCTGACCTCAGCGTTTTGTTTTTGCCCACTTCACAATCTTAACTTCTTCATAAACAGCTCTAAAAGCCATCTATGAGCCATGTGCCAGTAAAGAGGCCAGACTGCACACGGCTCAGTCAACTCCTTTAGAAGATGCTTCTTTTCTTCGTGCCAGACATCCAAAATGCTTTAAAATCCAAACACAAGCATCTTGTGCTCTGATCTGAGTCCATGATGTTCGCCGTCACTCAGCAGAAAGGCCATGACTCCAAACGCTTTGGGCTTCGGGTTTGAAAGTTGTAAAACTGACGATTCAGAGGAGGAATTAATCTGCGCACAGCCTCAGGTTGAGCCCAGCACTGCCATTTAACTAAATCATATTTTTTTGTGCGTCTTACAACTGTCACTTTGTGGTTTTATATATAAATTTAGAGTTTTGTATTTATTCATTAACATTTGTTTTTATGGCAGCAGAATCTGAGCTCAGTTCATTTCTTGATCCAAATGTTTATTACAGGATAGTTTTTTTATTTTATTTACTCTTGTTCTTTTTTTAGTTTATTGCTTCACTTTAAAAGTGAAATAGGGTTTCATGTCATTGTGATGCTTTAGTCCACATCTTTTTTATTTTTATAGAAGTTGTTTTAAGCTTAAATTCTGCAGCATCTTGAAAAACATCCGTTAAAAGTCAAAGGCAAATTGGTTAATGGGGGTTGAAATATTTATTTTTTTATTTTTTACTACGAAGCGGTAATAGTACCTATGTTTTTCTAAAGTATTGTATGTGAAAAGGAATAAAAAATACTGAAAGATTTCATTTGTGGTGGTTTTATGTGAATAATTTTTAAGTTAATGAAACAATCTGATTCTAATTTGAACAACGTAAGTTTACCACTATTAGAGCTAACAATAGGTTTAAAAAAAGAATGAATAATGAAAAGGAATTGTGCCTCGAGTAGGATCATTTCACGTGTTTTCTGTGGAGTTGGAGCAGGGCTATTCAACTGGTGGCCCAGGGGCCAAATCAGGCCCACATGTGAGCTCAGTTCGGCCCACCAATGGGTTCATATTTAAATAAAACTAGATTTTAAACCATAAAACAAACTTACTTAATAAGAATAACTGCTGGGTGTCCGCCCCCTGAGCTCTTGGCTCTCAGTAACTGTGGCCCCCTGAGCAATATTTAAAAAGCCCTGAGTTACAGCCTGCGATCACAAGGTGGCGTCGCTGCTTTACTCCCTGAGCTCCATCCTTGGACGTGTTGACTGCTGCCTTCAGGGATCAGTGCTCCCTCAGTATGTCACCAAAATAAAACTTTGTGGTAATAACAGGAGGAATGTGTACTCAGCCCTGTTGTTAGACACAGGTCACAACACAGACAGGAGGAGAGGATTTATCCTGTGCATTCACTCCTAATTTCATGTTCACATGTAATTTTTACTTTTATTTATTTTAAAAGCTGTAATTACTGACAAATTGAGTCTTGAATTAAATGCTCATTTAGCCTAACCAGGTGCTGCTCATCCCTGCACACATTCCTGCTCGGAGCGTTGCAGATCCCCTCACTTCTCGCTGCAGTCACTGTGGGCCATTTGAGGAACTATCATTGTCTCGCAAAGCACTATTCTATATTTGTCACTTGAATGCACCACATACAGCCTTATAAAGGAACAATTTAAAGAATATAACTTGCAAGCTTGCCAAATGGATCATGCTGTACTTTTGAGCTGGAAACTTTGAGGAAACTTCAGGCTCTTTAATCAGAAGCTTCACACCACTTTCCTAACCACTGCTCCCAGTTCAGCCTATAAATGCACTGACTTTCCTCTTTGTATCCTGTCAGTCATTCACTGCAAACATTGCCTAATCCTGCACACTCTTCATCTTGGGAAGTGGTGCAGAGAGGCTGCTTTTCCTCACATCTCGAACAAAACGAACGTAAACAGATTAACAGCTGCTGTTACCTGAAGCTGTTAGAAGTTACCAGTCCATTTCTATTATCCACACTTCCAAAAGTCATTCTTCACTGAAACAGCAAAGACAATGGACTAATTACAATCTCCAACAAGTTATTTATCTTAAAAAATAAATGAAAGGTTTCAGTAAAGGTGCTGCCACAAGGAAAGACACTCAAGTGCTACAGAAGCTTTCAAATGCCAGAGATTTTTCTATTCTTACTCCTTTTCTGATGCTCTTGCAAGAGTTTCTCCTGAAACTGGATTAAATCTGATATAATTCTGTAAATAAAGAAGTACAGCTCCTGAAACTTTAGATTAAATCTGAAATAATTCTGTAAATAAAGAAGTACAGCCCCTGAAACTTTAGATTAAATCTGAAATAATTCTGTAAATAAAGAAGTACAGCTCCTGAAACTTTTGATTAAATCTGAAATAATTCTGTAAATAAAGAAGTACAGCTCCTGAAACTTTGGATTAAATCTGAAATAATTCTGTAAATAAAGAAGTACAGCTCCTGAAACTGTGGATTAAATCTGAAATAATTCTGTAAATAAAAAAGTACAGCTCCTGAAACTGTGCAATAAATCTGAAATAATTCTGTAAATAAAGAAGTACAGCTCCTGAAACTATGGATTAAATCTGAAATAATTATGTAAATAAAGAAGTAGCTCCAGAAACTGTGGATTACATCTGAAATAATTCTGTAAATAAAGAAGTACAGCGCGTTGCTCCTTGAAAATTCCTCCTTACAGTCCTCTGCCTCAGTCGTCGACTCCTGACTAAACTGAACGTCTCTCGCCACCTGCTGCACACGCCCTTTCACCTTCCTCTTTCTCCTCCCTCCACCTCGACCCCTCTGACCCCCTGTGGCCTCCTCCCTCCCTCCTTCCTCAACAACTGCCAGCCTGTATACATTTTAGGTGTTCCGCAGGGCCTCGAGTCCAGAATGGCTCACAACAAGTGCATAAAAGTAGCTCGGCCTTGCTCTTACTCTGCAGCCCCTCGAAGCCCTCTGCGTCTCAAATCCCTACCCCCCCATCCCAACACACATTCCCTGCTCTGCTCCAAAGGAGGCCCCCCCACACGTTTAGCGTTGGAGATCATTTTTTTCACTAGTGCTGATGATGAAACTTTCTATTAAAGAAAAAAAATTGAGAATACTATTTAAAACATGCAGGTTCAATTAACACAAGTCAATGTTTTTTGGTTAAAGAAGGTACAACATGATGTTCTTTGATGCTGACAGCTGTCGTTATTCAATGAGGAGGTTAATTTGCTACAACAATAAACTCCTGCTTGTAAAAAGTGATTTTTTTATCCAATGCGAGGATGTAAAAGTTTGACTTGATACAGGATTTTGTATTTGTCTGAGTTTAATAGTTGATTTATGTTGTTTGGGTTTTTATTTGTCTTAAAGATACAGTATACCTATGTTTTATAACGTGTTGCTGTCAAGAATAATTCTCCAACGTTCTTCAGATTTCATTAACTCACATCTCACACACATCTTGTTTCTTTCTTCTCGGTGTTTAATTGTTTGACATTTCACGTCACGTCTCCATCCATATCTTTAATATCATTTTTTCCTTCATTCCCCCAACTCTTTGAGTTTATAATAACTTCTATCAATCTTTCCCTCATGCTGCACACCAAGACATTCTCCCCATTTGTCTCTTTTTCTCACACACACACACATGCACCGGCTCCCCTCCTCCATTTGAGTTATAATTAATCCAACTGCTCCAGTGACGGAGCAGCGTAGCCCCTGCAGATAAGGTTTCAGCTTCTGGCTGTTCCAACTCTGCTGCTCTATCAAACCATGCACTCTGCAGAGATGCAAACATGGAATGTGATCAATAATTAATATGCGTGCACGCTGCTGAGGATGCACACATGGAAGACGTGATAACGGATTATATTTTACATTACAGTGTTGGAATGAGGAAAATTATTGGTGCACACACATCACATGTTGGACATATAAGTGTTTGCTTACAATAAAGTCCTTAATTTACTCTGAGCTGCTCGTTGAATTCAGTCTGCCTAAAGAAGTCATTCTTAAAGGCCAATTGATTATAATAATCAATCAAATAATGCTGCTCCTGTTGAACATTTCCACCCAGAAACCTCAGCTTTTCATTCATTTGATGATCAATCAATATATTGAGACATGGGTTTTAATGGGCACTTTGGATCACCCTCCCTGTTTGACCATTCCCAGTGCAGTTTGGAACCTTATTGGCTCCCAGTGCGGCCTAAATCTGTTCAGATGAGAGAAGCGTTTTCCCATTTTAAGGCTGGATGAGGCCTACTGGAAGCAAATGCATAACCCTGCTTGGCAGCAACTGGCGTCTCCCCTGGAAACCCCTCTAGTGGCCCGCGAGCTCCTTTTACGGCCCTCTAGGTGGGACCGCGGGCCTCGATGGGAGGTCAAAGAGACAGATCCATATATGGCGTGCGCTCCACTCGTTGGGAGCGTGCAGCGTCATTTCTGATCCCCCCTTCAGCTCGGGAGTGTGATGGATGGAGCTTCCGCCGTGTCACCAAGGGGCGCGCCTCCACCCTCCCACACCCACTCCTGCTGCCTCTGCCTGTCAGTATCCTAATATGGCAGAGGGCCGGGATGGGGGCCAGTGGAGGCTTGTGAATGGTAGAGGTTGGGTATAAAAGGTGGACGGGCAGTGGTGAAGACTCCAGCTGGTTCAGCAGCAGCACTGGTTGGGTCGTTCTCTCCGAGCCGCAGACTAAACACCTAAGGTAAGACCCTGCACCCTGAAGCCAGACATCCAGGTTGGACCTGCAGAGCAGACCTGAGTTAGTGGAGCATCCTCTGGGGGGATAGGACCTATAGAATAAGAGTGGACATGCCATAGAAACATGATAAAAGAGTTGCTGTGTTAGTTGCAGTATTAGAAACACAGGAGTTGACAAGCAAAACAGTCAGCAGTCAGATTTGGAAACTTTAAAGTAAAATTTTTAATTCATTAATATAGGTTTGATGCAGTCTGATTGGATCAATCATTTTATTGATGATGCTGTACGACACTTACCCTCAAACCTGTAGTTTGACTTTCGAGGATATTGCACGTTTAAAAAGGCAGTTGAAAAGCTTACAAGAAAGATTATACGCTTTTTAAGATTTTGCTTGTGAACGTGTGTTAGTTTACTTTATTGAGCTCGGTCAGCCTTCAGTAAGTTCCAGGAGAAATTTTGAGTAAGTGTACAGTTCATTTAATCAATTTGAAGTGAGACTATTAACATTAAAGTGGGTTACAAGTCGTGCGTAATGGGCTGCTGTCAGTGCGTCATGGGCACATTTAGCGCGCTCCTTGTGCCGGATCAGGTTCAGGTTCCTGGAAATCCTTAAGATTATTTTTGTCTTTTTTTACGTCTTAAATTAAGATGCCAGATCTAATTTCTCAGTGTAAAAAAAAAAAGAAAAAACAAAATTATATAAAATTTGAAGTAATTTGTATGGCATCATCTGATTCAGTGCGCTCAAGTTGTTCTTTTCCTCTTTCTCCTTCTTTTTGCAGAAGCCACCATGTGTGACGATGATGAGACTACCGCCCTTGTGTGCGACAACGGCTCCGGCCTGGTGAAGGCTGGCTTTGCCGGAGACGATGCCCCCAGGGCAGTGTTCCCATCCATTGTCGGCCGCCCCCGTCACCAGGTATAAACAGCGAAGAAAAACATCTAAAAAAACAAACAAAAAGATCATCAACCTCTAAAACATTGTTATATAGATCCTGCAGAAATAGGTGAACTTTTCTATTTTGATAGTGTAAGAATAATTCAATTAACCTAATTTAAGATTTATTTATTTTGTAGTTTTATGCACTTTTGGCGCATTAAGTTTAACTAATGGATCTTGAGTCATGTAATTGTGGTTCCACAAACCTATAGCACTATTTTCATGAGTTTTTAGACTAAACGTGCCACAAGTGAAGTGACAAGATCACAGCTGCTTTGTCTGCCTCCGTGACGGCTATAGTTTGGCACATTTTACGCACAGGTCACAGTGTCAGAGTCTTTCATCTGTGCACGACTGACCTTTCACATTCCTCTGCTTTCTTCTTCAGGGTGTCATGGTCGGTATGGGTCAGAAGGACTCCTACGTCGGCGACGAGGCCCAGAGCAAGAGAGGTATCCTGACCCTGAAGTACCCCATTGAGCACGGCATCATCACCAACTGGGACGACATGGAGAAGATCTGGCACCACACCTTCTACAACGAGTTGAGGGTCGCCCCCGAGGAGCACCCCACCCTGCTCACTGAGGCCCCCCTGAACCCCAAAGCCAACAGGGAGAAGATGACCCAGATCATGTTTGAGACCTTCAACGTCCCCGCCATGTATGTGGCCATCCAGGCTGTGCTGTCCCTGTACGCTTCCGGCCGTACCACCGGTGAGACTGACAACCTGACACACCTCACACATACAGCCACTCATCACAAGTATTATAGAAATACCCCCAAGTAAAAGCAGCTTAGAACTCCACACTCTTCAGTTTTTGTAACTGACAATCGACTTCCAGTTTTGTTTTTTTAGATTCTGCACCAGCACGCGCGTCAGAAGTAATTTTACGCACAACTTTTACACTCACGTCGGCTTTACATTATTCTTCAAACACACACTTTAGCCGCAGCTCTGACATGTCACTTTGAAGGTTTCTCCCTTGGATTTTTACTGAACTCCCTTGTTCCTCCTCAGGTATTGTGCTGGATGCTGGTGATGGTGTGACCCACAACGTCCCAGTCTATGAGGGTTACGCCCTGCCCCACGCCATCATGCGTCTGGACCTGGCTGGTCGCGATCTGACCGACTACCTGATGAAGATCCTGACTGAGCGCGGCTACTCTTTCGTGACCACCGGTAAGGAACTCATTCTGCTCCAATCCACAAGCATAACATCTAAACCACAGTTTATTTCAAACTATAATTCTAATTTATGAGCAGCGTTATTATCAGCCTGTTTCAAAATTGACCTACAATTTAAAAAAAAAAATACAAGCACTTTTAGATAAATGAATGATCAGTGCGTAACAAAGTGCCGGTTTGCGCGCACTCTGACTAATGACTCTCCAACTTGTCCATCTGCAGCTGAGCGTGAGATCGTGCGCGACATCAAGGAGAAGCTGTGCTATGTGGCTCTGGACTTCGAGAACGAGATGGCCACCGCTGCCTCCTCCTCCTCCCTGGAGAAGAGCTACGAGCTTCCCGACGGTCAGGTCATCACCATCGGCAACGAGAGGTTCCGTTGCCCCGAGACCCTCTTCCAGCCTTCCTTCATCGGTACTGATCGTTTGTACAATCACCACCATTTGTGCACGTTCATCTTTATGTCTTTGCTCCTTCCTCTAATACTTGTGCTCTCATCTGACCAGGCATGGAGTCTGCTGGCATTCATGAGACCGCCTACAACAGCATCATGAAGTGCGACATTGACATCCGCAAGGACCTGTACGCCAACAACGTGCTCTCCGGCGGTACCACCATGTACCCTGGTATTGCTGACCGTATGCAGAAGGAGATCACTGCTCTGGCCCCCAGCACCATGAAGATCAAGGTGATTTAAACTCAAGCCCTTTTAATAACAAACTGGAAACTATTTTACGCATTAAGTGACAATTACGCACAAATTACGCACAAATTACGCACAGGATGAGTTCTCATCAACCCTCTCCTCCTCTTCTAGATCATTGCTCCTCCTGAGAGGAAGTACTCTGTCTGGATCGGTGGCTCCATCCTGGCTTCCCTGTCCACCTTCCAGCAGATGTGGATCTCCAAGCAGGAGTACGACGAGGCTGGCCCCAGCATTGTCCACAGGAAGTGCTTCTAAACCCTCCACCTTTCTACACCAGCTTCTCCATCATTTTCACCACCAGCCTTCAGGAGATCAAGCGAGGAGAAGACAACGCAGACGCCTCTGCGGCACAGCAACACTCTGCTGTCAATGGGACTGTATGCCTTCGCTGTTGACATGTGCATTTTTTAATCATTGTTTTAAAATCTGCATATTTTGTAGCTGTTTGTTGTCTGTGTTGCTCAGAGAAAGGCTGTGAAAACAACCACTGAACCATGCATTCACCAAGAAAAACTTTAATAATAAAAAAATAAGAACAACATGTTGCCCAACACATGTGAATGTAAGTGTATATACATATTGATAATTTATTAAAGTCCATTATTTGGTACTTTTTGTGCCCTTGGCCTTGGTTTTCTGTTAAGACAAAAGCGAATAACTTTCTAAATGAAAGGTGCAAATAAAATAAAAAAACGATGCAAATACTGTAATCTAACAAATCTAAGTCTGGTCCTCTGGACATTCAAAAAACAAAACAAAACAAAGCAACAACAAAAAAAAGCAAATAATATGTATCTAAAATATTCACAATTTTCAGTAAGACCTTTAAAAATACCCTAAAACCAAAATTTAACGGTGCATTCTGCTGGATATTAGTTTTCAGCATATTAAACTTGCTCTTTGCTTTGTGGGATGGAGGCTGACAGGTGGGAGGTATACTGAAGGGGGTCGGTTTTATACTCTGACATCCAGAATAGGACTTGGCAAGAATGCGCAGCAGCTTTACAAACTGTCCGCTCAGTGGACACCTGACACTCCAAATCCTGATGAGCTGCCGTGACACCCCCATTTTTAGACTGAAGCATATGCCCTGAGGGACCTCTTCGCAGCCCTGCCTTATATGTTATGAGTTCTTCAGGTTATTTTTGTGTGTGAGGACTTGAACAACAAAAAAAGCAGCAATAACTCTGTAGTGGCGATTGTTTGCTTCACCAAACATCCAATAAAAGTTTCCATCAAGCCACTACTACTACTACTAAGGCACTGGGGTCAAGTTTCTCGACGCAGGCAAGTGATGGTTCAAGGTCCAGA
>JARVJN010000834.1:17226220-17238991 GCA_031763805.1 Argolebias nigripinnis | reverse complement strand
CAAAGCTTGAAAGAGCCACTGTTGAGGGACCAAAGAGCCGCATGTGGCTCCAGAGCCGCAGGTTGCAGACCCCTGGTATGGATCTAGTAGAGTGCTGTATGAATGGATAAATGAGGGCACATATTGTAGTGTAAAGAGCTTTGAGGATTTTATAAAGGTGCTATACAGTATATGTACAGTCCATTTACTATTTACCATTCAAGTTGTTTGGACAAAACCATCTGGTCTTTTCTTCACACTCTGTACTCCATGACTGACATCACAGCTGATATCGTACTAACTACAGAACACTTAAAATAAGACCAGACCGCCCATTTATCACTGGCTTAATCACACCTTTTGAACAAAGTCGCTGTGAGATTTTTCAATGGAAAATGGAAAGGTTACCACGTCACCAGAGCTCTGTGTGAGTCTGTGCAAAAATTCAAAATGTATCAGCCAGCCTATATGCCTGCTGAATACTTCAGACCAGTAACAGTTACTGCCAAACACCCATCATGCAGACGTGTATGTATGTGCGTGCACGTGAAGTGTAATAGTGTACTGGAATTTAACCTCCTAATACAGTTTATCCTTTCTAATCGGTGTAAAGTTCTGATCATCTGTCATCCAATTTCACTGTCTAGCTTGAGTGTGTTTATATAAGAATGCAAGCCAGATGAGGTTCTTTGATGACTGCTTCCATGCTCTCAGTAGTCGCTAAATAACCCCCCACACCACTACACCACATACTCACACAGCTACGCAAAGCATAGTCAAGCAGGGGCAACCGGGACTAAATCCAGACTGGTGGTTTCTTTCTCCATCTATAAATACCCCTCTGCTTGAACAAGATCACACACATGAACTCACACTGAAATAAAGAGGCTCGCAGAAAAAAAGATTCATTCTCAAACACATTGGGGCACAGACAGACACACACGAATTCACACACTCAAACACATGCAGAAATGACTCTGGCCTCAGAGGAGGCTTGCTAAGCGGTCTATGATTATGGGGTGTGTCTTTGTCTCATTTAGTGGTTCCACAAGGAGACAGTCTTCTGCTGTGTCAGACAGATACACACACACATACATATATGCAAACACCACTCATATAATCATTTTCTGACAACAAATCTCTGTTTAAATTTGTTTGACAGCTTTTTTAGAGTTGCGAATAAAAATAAATGCAGCGTTTTTGTTTTTTATTCCCATCAAATCTATTCTGTCCCCATGTTAAAAATGTGTAAACAAAATAAACAGCAAAAAGTGGTAGATTTTCAGCTTTTATTTTGGAAAAATATTATTTTCCCAGTAATAAAAATGACAGGCTTTGTACATACAACTTTTCTCTTAAATACAACACAGTCACAGTGGTCTCAAGTGCCTAACACATACATGCTCGCATACCATACATCATCTGCCAAATTAAAAACAATCAAACTTAAATTATTACAGACTTAACAAAAAACAGTACAATAAAACGGAGCACAAATAATTACATAATTAAATTAAAAGAATAACTCTTTCTTTAGATAACAAATAAAATAACAAAAGATCTTAACCAAGGGATAGCAGGGTGGTGTTGAACTGGCTAATCGTGGAAGACTGCAGGAGTGGGCAGTGCATACATCAACACCAAATATAAGCATTGTACACACACATTCACACAAACACACACACCTCTATAGTGCAATGAGGTCTTGGCAGTTAAGACTTTAGAGCTCGTCCTTGTTGGTTAAACACCAGCATCATTAGGAAGTCAGAAAAAAATTACAAACTCAGTTTTGAAGCAAAACCACATTAACTGACTGAAATGTTTCCAGTTTGATTTCAGTAAAACATTCAAATTAACAGATTATTTAAAAATAAAAAATCCCAATTCTGTTTTGTGTGACTTTTTATTTATTTATTGGCGTTCTAATGCTGAAAGTGTTTCTTAGGATGCTCTGCCCAAAACATTGCCCTGTCTATCACAACTCTTGGGGTTCAGAGGCCACTATGGCCCAACAGAATCCATGTTGGATCAATCTGCAGTCACTACTGGAGTTTTCAGTTCTTTGCGTCCTGCTGAGAACCAGCTCAGCCAACTCTGTCAGTGCTGTAGAGTTAAAGGTGTTCAGCTGCTGTATTATAATTGTTAGTAGTCTTGTAAGGAACATTTGTGGAGTAATTTGGCGTGGGACTTCGTTGTGTCGCTACAGCTCCACTCTCTACTCCGCAGCACTGCGCAGAACATTAAAATGTTTGAAATCCATGACAGATTTTACACATCATTGCAAACCCACAGCACATAGTACTACAGCAGTACTTTAAGGGTTTTCAGTACACTAAAGGTACTACACTGTTCATTCAGTTGGCATGCCACCATCCACAACAATGTCATCAGTCAACATCCAAGTCGTAGCTCCACTGCTTATCAGGAGAGAACACTTCATCCTGTTATGAGCTGTAAATCCTCCAGAGCTTCAAGGAGACATTAATGAGCTCTTCATCAGTTCTCCAGCAGTCTTTGACTGTATGAGTTCTCAGTCAGTGCTGGCTCTGTACAATGACTGTGCAAGAGCTTGCACTTTGTTACCGTGCTCCATCCATAGCACCAAGGGATCAATAGACCTACATCAAAGGTCAAAAGTACTCAGAATTGACCGGTAGTATCAATGTAGTCCTCAGTCATCACTGAGCAGGCACTGACTCTGCAGTGGCTCATCAGCAATTTGGCTCAAGGTCCTCTGGGAACTCCCAGGGAAGAGCAGCAAACAGCAGGAGTAAAACCTCCCAGAAACAAACTGAGCTCTACTGCTCAGGGTTGGTGTGTGTGGACCGCCATCAGCCACAAGAAACTGCCATCATACCTGGAAGACCACACAAACAAACAAAATCAAAAAAGTTGTGTTTAAAAATATTATTTTACAAATGCTAACTGAAGTCCATGTTTTCAGCAGGTAAATCTGTGCGTACTCACCTCTGTGGCGATGATGCATTCATCTTTCTGGTCTGAAATGACGTACACAGACTGGTATTTGGTGTCAGTGGTACACGGGTACCGGGTGTCATTTGGACTGTGGTATTCACCATCAGTGCTTGACTGAAATTTAACTTCACAATTTGGCTGGTACTGAGAATCACAAGCTGCTGGAGTGTTTATCTCAGTGGAGGACTGATACTTTGCTTCGCTGCAGCTTAGTGACTCTGCTGATGGCGTTTGTTCTGATGCATCACTGTAGGATAAATAAAAATAATAATAAAATCAGAAATCCTACCCTTCACATAACACATGCTTCTAATTTATCGTGGGTGATCTATAAGTATTTATTTTGTTTACTTTTAACTATGCATTGTGCAAAATGTATTAATATATTTAGCCTTTTTTTTTTTTTAGATCTGTGTACCTGTTTTGTCTCTTTCTGAACCCTTCTTCCGCGTTGGACTCATCCAGTACTTCACATTTGGCCTCCAACTCGTGATGCTCCTCTTCTGTACATGGGGATAACTCCTCAGGCCGGAGCTCGTGAACTAGGTTGTACTCAACGCTGGAATAACGAGACTTAAAGCCATTCTTTTCTGATCCGTTGAGGCTGCCAATTCCACTCAGACCACCAAGTGACCCAGTAAGCTCTGAATGGTAATCTGCCTTTTTGTTGGTGTTTTTAATTGACGCCGTCATCATACTACCAAGATCTTTGTCATTTCTGAGACAGTTGTTGGTTGTAAGGTTATTCATAGTTTCTTGGCTGTCGCTGTGGACACTTTCGCTGTGGTGACTGTGTCGGACTTGCAGTTTCACTCGAACGTAGACGACCAGCACAGAGCAGCTGATCAAAATCACAAGTGCAAGGAAGACGCCAGCACAGACAGCTGTCCAAGGAAATCCGTTGTCATCATCTTGGTTGTCTTCAGCAATTTCATTTTCTAATGACATAAATCGTCGATCTGGTCCATCCACAACTGGTTGAGAACCCCGGGGGATCTCTGGTAAGAGGAACTGGCAGTTATGACCTCCATAGCCAGGTATACAGGCACATATGTAGCGGCTGCCACGTTCGTGACAAGTGGCGCCATTGTGACAGGGATTGTGGTGGCAGCGAGAGATGGGGGTACTGCAGTTTTTGCCAGTGTAACCTGGAAGAAAGTGGAGTCTTAGAGTCTCAAAAGCTAATGCAGAGCCATATGAAGCCAGGGTAAATCATATTTTGAGAGGTGTCATACCTGGGGGACAAGTACACGTGTAGCCATTCCCTTCCTCCTGACATGTCCCACCATTGTGACAAGGGGAGAACTGACAGTATCTATAGAAACCTCTGGTGACCTCACAGTTAGGACCGGAAAATCCTTCAGCACACTCACAGAGGTAGGAGTTCACCAGATCAACACACTCTGCTCCTGCATGGAGAGTCAGTGTTGAGATAAAGCCACAAAATTAGTATTACTGTGCTTTTAACTCTAGGTTTAAGTTTAATTGTAAGCATACTGACAAACACATAAGATGACGTACCATTCAGACATGGATTTGAAGTGCAGTGGTCAATTTTCTTCTCACAATTGAAACCAGCATATCCCATTGTGCATTGACAAAAGTAGCCACCTTCAGGGTTATCCAGGCAACGTCCGCTGTTGAGACAAGGCCCATCTGCACATGTATTGGCACTTAACTCACAGTTGTTTCCATAGAAACCAGGTGGGCAGGTGCACTTGTAGCCATTGTTGCCATCCTGTGTTGATAACAGTACAAACAGCAGTTACATACAAGCTTGTTCCCATGGTTCTACTTAAAAAACACTCTTTGCTTGAAGTGAGACTCACAATGCAGCTTCCTCCATTGCGACAAGGACTTCCAGAACATTCGTTGACTTGGATTTCACAATTAGCACCTGTGTATCCAGGTGGGCAGGAGCAAGTGTAACTCCCCTGGCCGGTGTTAGTGCAGGTGGCTCCATTAAGACAGGGCTTATGATGTGTGCAGTAGTTCAGATCTGGGATAACAACATTAATGAACAAAATGGTTTCAACATGAAACAAAGACCACAACCTAAAAGAGTACAACCGTGCAGTAAATCTAAGTAAAAATCTCACCTTGGTTGCAGAAGAGGCCCCCCCACCCCTCCTGACAGTTGCACTGCCACGGCTGTTGGCAGGTGCCATGGAGGCAGCCTGGGTAACGAATGCAGTCATCGCAGTAACGCCCACTGAAGCCCACACGACACCTGGGAACAGGACATTCGGTTAAGAAGAGAAACAAGGGAAAGCTAAACTTTAGAGGACTGAGTTACATTTTATTTATGGAAGCTAAAGACCCATCAAAGGAACTTCTTTGGACTTACTTGCACTCTCCTGGTTTATCACAGAAGCCATGCTCTTCATCACATCCAGGAAGGCAGATTGCTGTGAAGAAACCAACAAACTTTAGACAAAGCAAAGAATATTCATAAGGTTTGTAGTCCGCCAGTTTCCTTTCATAGACTTTTAAACTGCCGTATGCGCTCTCAAGTATTTGTCTTTTATGTGCGTCTGAAGGCCTTCCTGTCCGCTCTTTCTTTTTCTATATTTTGTCTGTCCAAAAATAATGAGCGTTATCAGACTATTCTTGGCCATCTGAAATCTTGTTTCCTCAATGCTGTAAATGTTGACTTTCAGGTTAAAAAGTCAGACTTTGGCAGTGCTGGTCACCAAACAGAAGACTCGTCCAAACACCCATCTATTTTACCATGGTGGCTCTACAACACAAAGCCTCGTTTCTCCATTTGACTGTGGGTCAGGAGTCCTTTTTCTTACCACTCGCCTCCCTTACTTTGGTCCTCCATCCTCTTCTCTCAATCTCTTCATCTTCCCCTTCCTCCTCCTCTCCTCCTGTCTCTCCATATTCCCCTCTTCCACCTCCCCCCAGGGCCAGCTGGTCTGTGAGGAGCTAACCACCAGACAGCTGCTCCATTGTCTCCTCTCACTGAGCAGCTGCCCCCTCCACAACAATGCACGACCCTGCTCGACCAATCACCAGCCTGAGCCGCAACAATATGGGACCCCCACTCGGCCAATCGGGGAGGAGGTTTGGGGCGAGGAGGCCCCAGCGGTCTAATGGAAGGCACGCGGCGTGTGAATTACTGAGGAGCCACTGCAGCTCATTAGAATGGAGGCCTCTGGTGCTATGGGATAACTAACTGACGCCTGTTGCACACGGGCCTCGCATTATGAGGTGGAAAAAGTCTAACAATAAAGAGAGGCAAATGACTGTAGAGGAAATTAACTTTGAAAAGCAGCTGTATGAACTGAGTAGAAAACAAAAACTCCCAATGTCTGTAGTTTTGACAATTACATAACAATTTTCTAAAGATGGCAGTTACTCCATCTTGGTTTAGGGTTAGAGTAATGGGTATTTTGGGATTATTATTTTTTTTGGTAACGTCAGCCTCTACTACTAATGAGCGGGTCTTTCCATCTCTTTTCCAACCATGAAACTGTCACCAGAAGTACAACAGCATCCCTTCCTTTTATCATCCTTCCATGACTTTTTCTCCAGTTGTTTCACACAGACACATAACGAATGAGCAAATCCACTCACGCTCAGTGCAGTACTGCCCCTTCCAGCCAGAGTTGCATATGATCTCTCCACGCTCTCCGCAGGTGAAATGTCCGAATGCATCGTCTCGGGGTCGACAGAAGACGGAGCATCCGTCTCCGTAATAGTGCTCGTCGCATAGGAAGCGGTAAGAGAATCGTAGCTCTGTCCTGCCAGCTGTTTGCACGTCCTTGGTCCATTCGTCTCCCACAGTGAGATGACGCTGAGTGGTGATCCTGCTGATCGAACGCTCCGGGTTGTCTGTACAAGGAAATCACAGTTCGTTATGGGTCATTTGGTGCCACTATTGTTGGAACACTTAGTGTCTCTGCCACAAATCACCAGTTTGTTCGTGAGAGAAGCAGCCGCACATGGCGAAACAAGAGTGATTTTATCTGAGACTTCTGTGGGACCTGATCATGGATAGGACATTTATTTATCAGACTATTTCTACATCTAATTCCCACACACACTTTCACTTGTGTTGAAGTCAACAGCCAAGGAGCAGTTTGATAACAGAAAATCTCATCACTGGGCCAAATTTGAAATTGAACATGTTGTTTATTACATCAACCACATAAAGTTCAACGTGATAGCTCGGGCATAACAGACGCCGGTTTATCCCACACACAGGAATTACCGTAACCTTTGACCTAAAAGGAAGATTTAAATGTGAGCCAAACACAAGTGAGAAAGTGTGGATCATAAATCAAAAACGAGTTATATCCTCGTTACTCTCGCTGGCTGAGCTGTTAAAGAAAAACGTGGCCCCTGGAATCAACTCGAACCATCTTTAGGTTACACTGCCGCCTTCTTCTGCTGTCACCCACCTGTTGTCAGGTCGTCCAGGGAGTCGGTGTGCAGAGCTTCAATGATCAGTGAAAACGTCCCCTGCGGAGAGATGGAGAGAGTCAACAGCTGCTCAGCTTGGAGGTCCCCCCCCCCCACACTCCTTCCCCCTCTGCAGAGGGCCATTAGGAGGCCTAGCAATAAACTTCACAGCCTAATTCTTGTGTTGATTAGAGGCCTAATAAGGCTACCTGCTCCATTTTCATACCCCTGCTACTATCACACTCTGGACACGGCCGTAAAACAAAAACGGGGCGGAATTTCACGCAGCGCTGCCAATGATGTGCCAACTCAAAGGATGTTATATTTCCCACCCCGGCTGCATGGTCGGAGGGGACACAGCTTTTGGTGATGCCCCCCCCTTCCTTTCTCTTTCACACACACACACACACACACACACCCTCCTCCCCTCCCTGTTGTATCCCACCAAAGAGCACTGAAACACCACAATAGACCCTCTCACACACTGCTGACAAAGACCCTCACAAGTGTTGAGTTTGGGAGCATCTGTTGGGTTTTGTACTCTTCAAAGCAAACACGTCCCACTGGAATAATAATAATCCCACCATCTCTGTCCATGGATGGTCATGTATGTATGGCACAAATATTGCAGAAGGGGAGGAAAAAATAACTTCTTGTCAGATTGAAGTGAAAATGTATTTCAACTAACCCTGCAGGAAGATTTACCATTAAAAGTACCATCTCTCATGGCAGTTACTTACTGGCCACGTGAAGCTGAAAGAAAAGTGGATGGGGTTGGTGAAGCTGTCCGCGTTGGTCTCGGGCACCTGGAAGGAGTTGGAGCCGAGGACAGGCGTCACAGCCCCGCCGTAGGTGCAGGGGGGATCGGGGGAGACGCTGGCCTGGTAATGCTTCAGGCAGATCCGAAAGAAGGTCTTGCACTCGCACTGCTGGTGACCCTGTGGATGCGCAGAGCCTCCCGCGCAACAGTTGGCGTTCCCCGCCGTCCCCTTCTTGTTGAGAAACTCCTGCAGCTTCAGCTCAAACACGCCAGAGCACAAAACCTATTAGGGCACACACACACACACAATCAGTTTAGTGTGTTGGGAATCTGTTTTTAGAAATAAAATAACAATGAGCTTATAATTACAATGCCTTATCCAGCAGAAGAAGAAGAAAAAAACGTGTGCGTAAAAGTTCCAAAAAATGGACTGGACCATACCTGGCAGGTGAGTAAAGACAGACTGACAAGCAAGAGCAGACACGGGCGTCCCATTGTGTTGACAGCTCCTCAACAAGCAGTGAGAGCTCCTCACGTCCTCAAATAATCATGGAGAAGGTTTGGAAAAGTCCTTCACTCGCAGTCTGGGGTGTTGGACGCGCAAAGGTGAAGGTGAAAGTTTTCCAGTTGGTCACCTGCTCCTTTAACTTCCCACTAAAAACCGTGCAGGGGGAAGGGTTTGACAAACAAAATAATATTTCTGCATAAAGCGATATCCAGCGGAATGATCCCCTTTTGAAGAAGCGTGAATGAAAATCCAATCAGTAAATCCAACAAGTCTTGTTTGTTTTTCCAGGTGATTGGCTGTGATAAGCTAAAACGGTCTCATGTACATGAGAGATAAAAAATAATAAAAAAGTATTTGTTCCTCTTTGATTCTCTTGAAGTGTCACTGCGTGAGTCTGCTGGGCTCTCTGCCCTGCGCAGGGTTTTATACGAGGCCAGCAGGCGAAGGGTAATAAGATGCAAATGAGCCCCCCAGCTCCTCTGCTTCCCCTCCCTCCACCGCCACCACAAGTCCGCCCCGGGGCCATCACAAAGAAATGGAGAGGGGAGTGCAAAACTTTTTCTAACACCCCCCTCCACCACCCTTCTGATTTTCTCTCTCTCTCTCAATGGGACCAAATGGTCGCTGTTAAATGTGCAACAACCCCTCTGCGTCCCCTGCCTCCCTCCTGCGCAACACGCGGGGCCCATTCACATTCCGACAAATTCTTTAACCTCCACGAATCCTCTCAGCTCTGCGCGGAGATTTATGCGCATGCAGCAGCCCTGTATGCGCATGCAGCAGCCCTGTATGCGCATGCAGCAGACCTGTCTGACGGTGGATCCTCACATCTGAGGTGATCCTGGTGAATCTGGGGCTGACCCGCTCCCTGCGCCCTCCAAACTCCACCAACGACCATCTGCTCACGTTGCATTCCTATGGTGCGTTTTTTTTTTTTATGTTGACACCCCCGAAACGAGCCGATCTGTTCATGTTATCTTTTTATTCCTTGACCTTCAGACCCGCTTCCAAAAGCTCAATGTGCGCAGTCATTTCATGACGCGGTCATTTCTGAGTGTATGCTGTTCCAAAGATAATTAAACTACTGTATGATTTCTTCTTCTTATTTCTCCCAAGGGGTGTTACTTCTTTTTCAGTGAATTTGAAGCTTCCCAGTTGACTCCAGACACGTGACTCAGTATGTTTAGTTTGCACTGATTTGGAAGGAACAAATCCTCATGGGCTGAAAATGTACAGTGATTCGTTTTAACGCGTGCGTAAAACGCGCCTTTACGCACCAGGGACCACAGGAACGTGTCTTCCCCTTAGAACTTGTTCTGCGACAGAGGCAGTAATAAATAAATAAAAAAGACTTGGTGGTGGTGTGTCACTCGCGTGGCTGTCATTAAGAGACTTGAGGAGAGGGAGGGGGGTGCGCATGAAGAGGAGGAGGAGGGGACTCAGAGGGAGTAAACTTTTTTCTCTTTGTGCTTTCAGCTGTATGCTAATTGGGTCGGCAGCACCTGCTCTCCCATAATAATACAACACCAGAGTATCTCTCTCCCTCTCAAACAAACAGATAGCAGGTCGGTTGCATAAACAGCATTCTTATCTTATTCTTATCTTGGTTTTTTTAATGGTGAAAATGTACTTTAATTGTTTTTAAAAGCTATTCTCACTTTCTATCAGCGCATGGATAAAAAAACTTCTTTGTCATTAAGCATTAAATCAAATAAACTCACATATGTCTTAATTGGATGTGGGATTAACATCCTGGGGGGAAAAAAGCGCACAAACTTGTTGCTAAGAAGTTATCTCCAGCTGTGACGCAGCTGCAGCTATACTGTGATATGAAAAGGGTGTTCATGAAACCAACTTTATTACCCTTAGAGTTTTTAATACACATCTTATCTAATGTGTAAATATATTTACACATTATGTGGCCACATTATGTGGTCTGGAATGCTCCCTCATCTTAAGAAAGAAAAAAGAAATAAATAAATGAAAATTTTGAAATTAAATTAAAGGGCTCGGAGTTAATGATTGGCCAGAACCATTAATGGTGTTTTGGTGCCACACCTGTCAATCAACTGCAGCCTTCACATTATGCAGCAGAGATTCAGGGAGACCCCTCCTCCCCCAAATTATTTATTTATTAACGTGTTGGCACAGCGGTAGATCCCACTGGAGAACAAGTGCACGGCATCAGAGGACTATGCCACTTAATGTTTATGCATACCAGCACACATACAGGGGGAGGAGGGGGGGGGGGCTCTTAATTAACATCTCCAATTGAAGCAATGGCCCCCTCTGCATAGCATCACTGTTTTTTGGCCGCTGCTGCCCACAAACAAGGCTTTCATTCAGAAACCACCGGCAGCATATGGACAACATTCAGCGTGCCATGTCAACACAGTGTTGGTGAATTTTCAGTGGGAGCTGCTGCAACTGCATCAGCTTCATGATGCTGGGTTATTCTCCTCTGCAGTGTGTGGACACCCATGGGGGCTCCTCCAGGGTCCGTGAAGTGCTGTTTACACTCCTTGAAAGGCCTTTAACCTTAAGCTTTAACGCTATTATCCCTGCCTGCCACAGTCCATCCAGATACATGGACGCTGTACTCCAGGCCCCGTCGTTTCATTTAACCTGTTGATTTCAGCGCCCTTGTCAATAATCAGCGACGCTCGCATGTGGCGTGGCGTAAAATCCCTCTCTTGAGGCCTTTTATTTGGACTCATCCCGACTTTCAGAGGTCCCCGGTGCTCCTTTTCTCCCTGGCCAACATACTTTCAGTCACTCATCACCATGACGTGGCGCACATTTTCCGATTATGCCAGCAAAGCGTGACTGACATGCATGAGAGGAAGAAAGTGGTCCCTCCCCTTGTTCCCCCTGTTCAGCAACATCAACGCCATATTTTTGTCCCAAAAACATAATTTATGTCTGGAGATCTTCTAACTCCTGAGAAACCAGCAGGAACTCCTCCCCTCGGATCCTTATTATTGTGTTTTGTTTTGTACGAGGCGGACGCGCATGCGTACGATGAGGGGGTAAAAAATTGTTTAACTGGAGGTCGGTTGTTTAATTGAAGCGCTTTCCCGTTGTCTGTGCGCGTACGTGTGACAGCGCGTGCGCGACCACGAGCGCTGGGTGACGTGCAGCGAAACAACAAAGGGAGAGGTCTCGCGCCCCGCCGCCCATTCATCTCTTTCTCTGGTGAAGTAATTCCCATTGATTCCTATTGAACGGCGAGTCGCGAGCCCCTCAGGGGGGAACTTGTGATTTGTGAAGGGTCGCGAGGACAAGACACGCCCCATCCTCGAGCCCAGACCATCTGCTCACCAAACGCCACAACACCAAGCAGCTACCAAATGGATTCTGTCATCGCTGTAGTGCCACACTGCTTCAGTATTTCTCCTCAAGCATCCCCTGCTTGATCTTCCTAACTGTCTCCATCTGCATGTCCTCCACTGTCTTTATGTCCCCGCCTGTCCTCCAGGAGTGGAAGCCAAACGCCTGGTTCCAGAGCCAAATCACAGTGGTGGCATGCAAGATGGCCATATGGCCTGTGTGTGTGTGTATGCCAAGAAATGGATGGATGGCCATCGTGGGAACCTCCACATCATCGTCATCACACACGCACAGTTACACATGGTGGCCTTTGCTTTGGTTGTCTGGAAATCAAAGGTTAAATGGACTTTGGATCGGTCCACTTCCAATCAAACAGTAGTTGTTCTCTCTCTTTTTTCATGCACTAATGGAGTTCTGCTTCACTCATCAGAATGGCATCAGTTTATTTGAGCAGAATTAAAAAGATGTGGACATTTCGTTAGGTTTAAAAACTTTATTTTGTGATGTTATGCCTCCCACCCGATTAAACATGTCATTACAACAGTTAAAAGACAAGTTTAAAGTGACAAATAAGGATTTCCTTGGCTATGTCCAAATTCGTGACTTTATAAGAACTGATCAGAAAGGAAGTTGGAAGTTACCGTGCATGTCTCCAGTTGAGGAAATGTGTCATGCCACTCAGCCATATAGGTAAAATCATTTCAAGGGTGTATACAGCACTCATGTTAACTTTAACTCTCTGGTGTGGATGCTTCCAGAATTAAATGGGAAAAAGATTTGGGTATATCTATTGAGAGGCAGTTATGGA